>QVNV01025522.1:0-44149 GCA_014825455.1 Pseudomyrmex pallidus | reverse complement strand
ATTTTGAAAAAAAAAAAAAAAAAAAAAAAAAGGATAAGAGAAAAACTAAAAATGCGGTTTTGCATTGTGATTTGCGAATGTGTGTTGAGTGTACAACTATGTGCGCTGCTTAGATGGTTTACAGTGTTAGGAGGAGGAGGGAGCTGTAACGGTCGGCCTGGCACAGTTTTATACACATCTTCTCTTACCTTCTCTATTTCAATTTTCCAAGCGCATACACTGATTACTGTGTCGTTTCTCGCCGCCGCGACGAACAACCTGTGATTTGTCTCTCTCGTCGCGGAAACGCACACAGGAACCGCGCGCGCGCGCGCGGAGAAAGATAAAGAGAGGAAAAAACGAGATCTTTAATTCCTTAACTATTTATTTCCCACAAAATAGAATAGAAAGCAAGCACGAGGTGACAATCCTGTCAGGACTCAATGAATTCTCCGTCAAGTTCTACGGTCCACGAGGGAGTAAGTACATTTTTTTTTCTAGTTTTCTTATGAATGCATGTATACATATATGTATGTACGTTGTACGAGCGAAATACGTGTGTCGTGTCGCATAGTCTGAAACTAGTTTTTCAACTGAATTTAAAACGGTACACACGATTGAGATATGATTACTCGTGTAACAATTTCACATATTTTACAGCGCGGCGCTCAATGATATATTGCAAAATGTAAATTATATCAATTATCGTAATTGGCATTAATCCTGAAATCATTCAACAATTTAATCGGACGCAACGTAAATATAAATGTCACGAGAGAGTTGTGAGAAAAATTCGGTTTATTAATTTTCGATATTTTGCATTCTGCCCATCAAACATATTTGCGTATTTGTTTTAAACCAGATATTCGATCTGATTCTAAAGCCGTGTTCATTTAAACGTGCTGACACATTTATGTATATATATGTCTAATAATTTTTGTCAATTTAATTTCACGCGATATTGGAGCAAGCCGTTATGCTGCTGCTCAACGTACGGCCTCCAAGTTGTGTCACGCTCAATTTCATAGTATCTCGCGTATCACCTTGGACTACTATTACAGGATTTTCCTGTGTGCCTCCTACGTATCTGGAAAATTTACGGATTCTCGGGAACTTTATTTTTTCTTTTTTTTTTTTTTAAGATCCTTGATAAGATCTTTCTTGTCGCTTTGAGTACCACTGTCGCACGTGTGTGTTATTACATTGTCACGTCGTGACGGAATTAAAACGCAGATTCGAAAAAATGCGCAGTCACAATGACGGTCGATAACTGTGTTAAAATTTTATAAATATCCGGAATGGTAGTGTGTTAGAGCAGTGTGACACATCTGGCAGCACGTAGTTTCGTCGAAACACTATCATTTGTCGCGCGATTAAGAACTCGCAAGTTTCGCTATAAAAAACAAACTATAGTTCCCAATACAATACGGCGAGCGTGTTTATAACACACGTTTTCACTTGGCGGCGATACACTCCAAGGTCCGCGCGCATCTCACAGAACCGGAAACACTTATGCAACATCGCCTCATGTGTCTGTGTGTTTATACACTTGTGATTTTCTCGAGTTACCGGACATGCGTGCGAAGTGTGTTATCGATTAGCAGAGAGACGGTGTAAGAGAGTTCCTTGACTCGACCTGCTGCTGACGAAAGAGATGTGCATTCAGCTGTCCTTAAGAGAACGCTTTCAAGCAGATCGCGTTGAAGATACATCTCGTTAATGACGCGCCCGTGTGTGTATTAGCTCAGGACAGTGCGAACAGATTGCAGATTTTAATTCGCGGACGAAAATTTGAAGAAAAATACAGCAGCAGTTTTTAAACGAAAAAATTTTTACATTTTAATCGTCGAGAGCGATTTATTAAATAAAATTGTGGGTGGTTTTTTTTTATTCAAATTACGTGATCGCGCATTGATTTGTTTTAAATGCTGCGAGCGAGATTTCATTGTTGCGCGAGAACAGATTTCGCGCTGGATGAAACAAAATTCACGGGGTCGTGATTTCGCGATCAATTTTATCGTAGTCGCTTTAGCGGAGCGAATACAAAGTTCTCTAACAATTCACGTAATGAATGAATTTCACCGAGAAAGAGAAGAAGAAGAAGGAGAGAGAGAGAGGAGAGAAAGAGAGAAATGTATAGACAGCAAGTCGTTCCACGGCGAGAAGAGAGTTTCTTGACCTTCCCCCTCGGGAATCGCGTTGGGAAACCAGTTGAAATCGGCGCGACTGTGCCTACGTTCGTGTAATGCTTTAAATTAGATCGCGTTTCAGATATGTCCTTTGAAAACAGCACAGCTGCATCCGCGAGAGAGTAACTTCATTTGCTTAAGACCAGAAACTCCGGTACTCTCGGGCTTTTACTCTGACGAGGTAGGCTACACTCCGCAGAGTAATCTCCGTTTGAATTGCCCGGGCAAATTGTGGAAACATGATATTCGCAACGCAATCGGAACTGATGCATCTGCGCATCGCTCAAGTTTGTAAAAATAAGCGGCGAAAAAGAAAGGAAAAAAAAAAAAAATATAGAAAAAATGGTGATAGAAGATCTTTTACAGTTGCAATAACCGCTGATATATCGTTAAATTAATTTCAATGGATAGTTTTCAATATGCATTATTAATATTTACATATGTACGTATATGTATTTAGATGTAAAAAAATGCTTGAAGAGAAATAGAGATATTACATTAAGACAAATATATTCTCTTTACATCGCTTACTATGTTATTTTTTTCGTGAGAATTTTTATTTCGTTATTTCTATTTCCGCGAATAAATATGTAAAACGTTTTCTCTCTCTCTCTCTCTCTCTCTCTCTCTCTCTCTCTCGCACGCGCGCGATTTTTGTGCGTGAAGATAGTGAAGGTATTTGATTAAAGTTCGTTATCAAATTATAAGATACTTGTAATTGATTAAAAAGAGCTTACGCTCGGTAATTGGCTGTTCGAACGAATAGTGCGACTCCAATAACACCGACTATCCGATTATTTGGTCTTTCTCGATGATCGATCTTCACAGAGTTTGCGTAACCAGAGTATTTCTCTTATACGCGCGCGTAAATATGGCTTCTCTTGTCCGGCCGCGCTCTTCACTCGCCGACGAGTTAACATCATCGAACCACCTTCGCAACAATGTAAATCAGATCGGATTTCGGATAACCGGACGGTTGCAACCGATCCAAGCGCGCGCGCGCGCGCGCGCAAAGTTCGTTTACACGCATTCATTTCGCGGCCACGGGGGTGGATAAAAAGCGCGTCTATAGAATTTATCGAGTGGACGAAACTTTAACTGCGCGAGAAAATAAAAAAGAACACACACACCCAATCCCCTCCCCGTTTCCGGAATAACCATCGGAAAAGTCGTTCGAGCGATAATTAAACTTTGCTCGCGCTGTAACGTCGAGATGTTGTAGCATGATTTTTTTATTACGGAAAACTTGAATACAACTCTCTCTTGTTCTCTCGAAAAAAAAAAAAAAAAAAAAAAAAAAAAAAAAAAAAAAAAAAAAATAAAAAAAAAAATAAATCTGATCGAAGTGGTTTGTTGACTTTTATTTTCGGTCGGTCAAACTCGGGGGGAAACGTGGCGCTGCCATGAAACTGACATTTCAGAAAAAAGAGCAGGCAAAGCTTATTACGAGAAGAGCTTATGCAAGCTTGTGCGTTAATGAAAGAACTTTTTTACACATTTTCTCTTAACGTATTTTATAAAACGTGTCCGTGCTGCAGTTAGTTAGTTATTTAGTTTCTTTCCACTTTATATAGATTAGAGCGCGTAT
Organism: Pseudomyrmex pallidus; assembly: GCA_014825455.1. Taxonomy (NCBI): domain Eukaryota; kingdom Metazoa; phylum Arthropoda; class Insecta; order Hymenoptera; family Formicidae; genus Pseudomyrmex; species Pseudomyrmex pallidus. Next base: position 40,393 of record QVNV01025522.1, on the reverse strand, counting down.
ACGAAATTACTACTTCACGTTAACACACACTTAGTATTAATTATGTTCTTCTTGCTTCAGTTCCGTCTTACATTTTTATAATAATTCTATTTTTAATGAACATGCAATAAGAGACAGAGTTACGAAATATTGATTCTCGGATTACTCGGCTTTAATGCTCGGCTTTTAGTGCTGAGAATAGGTGCTGATGTTCACGATTAAATGCGCTCATCATGTAATTATTATTATCAACCGATATTGAACGTGTATGTACTTCGAATTCGATATGTCGTACAATTATGCATGATACACGCGCACACGTTTACGTATTTATTCGTACGACGCATTTATTGAAATACAAGTGTCGTGCGTTTTCGACATAACATTTTTTCAGAGAGAACTTTTTCGTGACTATCATCGTTACGTAACTCGCGTCGCGCGAGTTAATAAAATCCGCGCGCTCATCGGACTCGCGCGTGTCTCCGCGATTGTGTTAATTACCGGGGATAGTTATCGAGTCGTCCCGATCGAGAGTCGTTCCCCTGGAGCACAAAGCGCTCGCTAGAATTTAACGCGAATTAAATCCCAGGCTGTGCATACATCGGTTCTTCGCTTGTTCCGCTTTGCGAGAGCGTTGAAAATGGATTCGGTGAACGCGCGAAACGCGGTTTTGGAATGTCGAACGGAGGTAGCGAACAAAGGTTCTCTTCTAGGTAGTTTCTTGATTGCGTCCAAGTGCGGCGCACAAGCTTGCGAGAGCGCGAGTTCATCGAAAGCCGCGCGTGTGTTAGCGCCGCTCACGGCGGTGTTTTCTCATCGAACAATCGGTACTTGCCAAGTGCGGTTGAGAGAATATTCCATAATTGCTCGAGCGGCTTTTGTAATCGACAGGGCGAACGATACTTTGATTCGACCGAGTGTAATTTCCTCTCCAATAGAAGTCTGATTGCGTCCGACAAATAATTGCAAATCTTGTTGAGAAAAGCTAGAATATATTTTATTACGAATATATATTTTATTATTTACGAGAGAAAATTTATGTATCCGATAATATATATACCGATCGTGCTCCGAAAAAAACTGACGAATTTTATTGCAAACTTTATTTCCGATTTTCTCTGAGACCATTACTGATACGGTGTATGAAACAACAACAACAATAATAATAATGTAACAACGCGCGATACGATCGAATAAGGCAATTCGAATGCAAATTTCGTTTGACACACAAATAACGTGTGTAATCTGCTTCGAACGCGGTACACTACACGCGTGTCACAAGATTGACGATTATGTGTACGCGAATGAGGCGCCCATATATATCGATATATATCGATATTTACAAATTACTTTGACGAATCTCTCTCTCGCAATTTGCGACATATATCTGGTTATCTAATATACTGTTCGGGTTACGACACGCGTATACGTACGTACTTACACGAGCGTGCGTAGGTATACGTTGGATTATAATACGTGTGTGCTTTAAATGTGCCGAATGAGCATTTCTGCACGCGAGACGCGACTTTATTGGCTTTGCATATTTACTTAGACGTTCCGTCTTATATCGTCGCATCGTCGTCATGAGGGAGTTGCATAACGCGCGATGCATAGATAACGACAAAAAGAGAGATCGGAAGAGAAAAACAAACAACAACGAAACAGATTGGATATTTAACATTCGCAGAGCGAGCGACGATTCGTTATTCCCTGGCAGCGCGTCGAATATGCTCCGCGCTTCCTCACGCGTTTTTTCCGTCCGTGGTTTTAATTACGCGTCGAGCATTGCATAATGAGCTCACCTTGACTTCGTGCTAATGTATCAAAGCTCCTTGCGAACGACTGTCGCTTTGTTTAAAATATGCCGCTCGTCTCGGAACGCTCGCGAAAATGTTCTCGGTCCTTGTCTTTGCCATTCGCGACGTTCGGATGACATTAAGAAGTTCTGCTCGTGTGTATACAACCGGATTGCTAAAAATGTCAGATCCGTCACCCGATTGGTATAATACGCTAAAATTAACGCCGCTAATATAGCGAGTTTACATGCTCCTCAGCGAGCTGCAAGTCGAGAAATATAAATAGACGACGTTTTCGATTTTACAAGTTTGATTTGATTGTACGTACAATTGTTTTTCTTGTATCTCCGATGTGTTTTTACGCAACAACTTTTTTGTTGTTGTAAAACATATGATCGTATATATTTATCTTCCCAGAATATTAAAATAACACATATGATATGTAGATTAGATAAAATTCAGAGAAAGATTTTAAAGATGTATAATGACGGTGAAGCGCGTAGAATCAATAACTGGCGTAACATAAAATCGTCTAAAAATTTCTTTCGAGTTGGCAGAAACGAGGCAGAAATAATACAAAACCTAACGAGAGTGGTGGGCGACCGCCTGGTAATTGATTAATTCACAATCGCCCGCACTGACGCCGCGGGAGACACGCGACTTCGATCGGATCGCGAAGCGGAATCGCGTGCGACCGTGCGTCGCTTTTTGCGATGTATCCGCAACAATTGCTCTCTTCCAGTGTTGTTTTAAAGAAAGACGATATATATAACCGGTCGGAACATGAGACTCCGAGCTTATACTTAATTACCGCATGCGATAAGATTAATTCTGTTTCCTGCGAGAGAGGGAGAATAGAAAACCGACCGCGCTGCGGGCATTTCTTTCATCTCTTTCGCGTTCGGGCGCGCCGTATCCTGTAATATTTATAGCGTGTGCGCATTACGCGGATGCATGGAAAACCTGTACCGCATAATGAGACGTGCGGGCGTTGGTTGCGCTTGCCGTTTGATTAACCAGTTCCTGCCGCGCGTTTATTGCGCGATTTCGAAAGATCATCACAGACAGGTGTTGTTCGGAACGCGCACATTTGATTCGAAATGTGGGACCGGCATTTTACGAAATCCTCATATATTTTATTGTAGGAACATACATGTGTCAATAGACGTCGTAAGACTTTAAATACGAAGAGACTAGTGGTCTGTCTCGACGATACGGCGATACTTTTGCGAAACGAATGGCATTATTATTAGAGCGGCAAAAACGTAAGATAAGATTGAGCCGCGTGAAGAACTACGGCTCGCACGGAAGAAAAATGCCTTCGGCGTTAAAACAGTTGATCTTCAATATTATCGAAAAAAAATTCGATTCACAAATGTTCGCGCGCGAGTATATCGCGACACGCGATTTTTTCAAAAAAACCGAGAATATCCGATAATATTTTCAGGGGTAGAAATCCTCATATAAGGCGGGATTTAATTTTTTGTCGCTTTTCGCATCGTCGAAATTGCGAAAGAGCGTATATCGGCAAATTCTGACCGAATTAGTTTATTCGATCACGCGCGCGTGTGTGTGCAGCGGTTTTCGACGGCGATATTCCGCGACGGTTTACCACGTACATAATACGTAAATACAGACGGCCCGAAGCGCGCACACGAGGGTACGAGCATTACACTTTAGGTGCACAAAGCGCACGGTCGTTTGGGAACGGCAGTAAACGAGCGATTGACGATGTACATCGGATAGATACCGCGCGTTCCGCACTCCGCGGTGACCCACTTCGGCGATGCCCGAGAATTCCGTTCGGTGTTCGCCCTAAGAGAAGCCTAAACTCCTTCGCCGCAACTGTCAAGAGAGTTATGGGAGTAGTGTGTGTCCGTGTGATAAGCTGCCTGCAGCATCCCATGAAGTATACAAGGGAAGTTCGTCAGATCGAGGTAGTCTGGAACACGAAACGTGTTGGGGATGAAGATTCCACGTTTCAGGAGATTCGGAGAAATCTTCGTTTTCTCTGAATTCCTCGTCCATTTGCGAAATTGTATGATTTAAAGCGGATTTTTATATTATATCCGTTCAAGAGCGCGGAGCGATAAGCGAGCGGGTTCCGTTCGGAACAAAATTAACTTATAAATTTCTAATGGAAAAAAAGAAATGGAACCTCGTCCCATCCGAACGAATCCATTACGCTGTGTTAGAAATGTTGTTATTGGAAATACTTAATGTTTTGTCTGAACGAACAGTATAAGTCTATCCTTCTCACTCGGTTTTAAAAATACATATTTTTGCATACGTTTGCAAAATTGATTTGGCTCTCGTGCGAATCGATTGTGTAAAAGAGTTAGTTTACTTTTATCACGCGCGTCATATCGACCGCGTGTGACGGTGTATTTTTTTATTATTACATGCCTTCATTATTATATGCGCGCTGGTTTCGACAATGCGCATAATGAAGATCGTTCGCGCACTGTTCCCGCACGATCAAGTGCATCGCCCCCGAATGTTAACGTATATTTACCCTCGCTATCGCTATAAACAGCAGGCGCAGAGAGTCGCAGTCCATAGAGCATCACGCACACTTTCGTTTCTTGCACGCTATCTCGCCTTCATTGAAACGCGCGCGGATAATTTTAACACGGTCGTTGAAATTGTGCAGCCTCGTTCGTGCGGACTGTGACAAAGAGCGAGGTCGGCCGTTAGGAACGTTCCCTCCAACTGGTATAGTCTTTTCCGATTCCATTAATAGTCCCTCAGCCGCATTGCTCTACGTCGCTGGCCTAGCTTCTTCTCTTCGGCGAGCGGTCGCGCTCTCTGGCTCTAGGCGAGACGCTGTAGAGAAAGAGACGTGTCGACATCCGATACGAAAATCACAGTAATACCGAATACGTGGCGAGTATCGATCGCGCGTCTCTTGTCACGGAATCTCAATAATCGTGAAAAAAAAAAAAAAAAACTGCTTGGTATCTTAAGCAGTTTCGCCTGGAGCGAAAAATGAGTTTAATATTTTTTCAATTAAGAAATACAACAAAGATGACAATTCAATGTGTTACTGAAATTAGTAATACTTGAATTTCGCGAAAAATGTTTCGTTATAAAAACGAAACGATCGAAGTTATTTTCCGAGAGAAAGGACCGTGTACTTTACATTTGTCTCTGAGAAGCGCGAAATCACACAGATATACACGTGCCGAGCTCCGTACACCAAGTAAATCCTAATCGCTGTCGAGCCTAGCATGTCGTTAGCAGCAGCGGCAAGGTCTAATTAGCATACACCGTTCGCGAAGCGGAAACCTTCCGATGTCGTATTTCTCGTCCGACTCCTCGAGCGACGTCGAGCACTTCTCGAAGGCAAGTGCCTCGAGCATTCGGGGAGGCGCGGAAGTAGGATCGGAAGAACGTGGAAACTCTCTTTGTCAGCGGGGAATTGCGATCGACTCGTATTTACACCGCGCCGCGAGTCCTTATGTCGCGCAATTATCTGTCGACTTTTCCGCTCTTCACGTTTTATCCGTGCCGCGCTGACGTCAATCTCGAGCGAGACGTTGTTCGTTCTCTCTTTCGTCACAAAAGAAAAAAAAACATATTGTTGTCACAACTCTGATCGTCGAAATGTTTGTTATTGCTCCCGTTTCGCAATTCGAGCGAAGAATTTTGTCGAGTTTTCCTGCAAAAAAAAAAAAAAAGTATCTTTTACATCGAGAAGTGATTCAATTAGGGTATACGTGTCCGCCCACGAGAAAAACACGGTCGACTTCGTCGTATCGCGAGATTGTGTAACTTTTTGCAACAACGCGATGATTTTTATATATTCAGTTCTGTGCGAGAAAAATGCTTATTGTTGCGTGCATATTTCGTTTGATCAATTTTCTTTCGTTTATTCGTGTTATCGTTCAATTCTCCCAACAAATCGTATTGTATGGACATTCGGGGTTTGGAAATTCCCAAGTAACAACATAATGATCGCCCTCGCGAATCGGGTCTTCGGTTTCGTAAAATGATCGAGTATTACATATCATTCGTGAAGAAACCTCATTCATCGCGAAGAGGAACTCGAAGTCCCTCTGTCTCTCTGTGTGTGTATACGTGTGTTACGTGTGTAAATATATATCTCGTCGTAGATAAAAGTTGGACAACTTCGCTTATCGACTGGTGTCAAATAATAACTCTGTTTCTGTGCCATACCGCGCACACAAACTCGCAAGAGGAACTTTACGCCTGTTTCACACCGCTGGTTTTTCCAATGAACCTTTTACACATCGATTCGGCGGCAAAGACAAAATTGTTTACATAGTCTGATGACTTCGAACCGCTTTGTGTCGCACGCAGATGCGTCAATGTCCTCTCCGCACCAGTTGGAACTGTGTTCGTGTAAAATTAAATAAAAAGAAAGAAAAGGAGAGTCCACCTTTGAAAAGATCGTAAATAATGTCTCATGAGCATATAAATAAGAATGTCATCTCCTCATTTTCATTGTGAAAGATTTATTTGATTTTTACTGCGCTCTCTTTAGTATATGTAGGTACAAGAAATTGATTTTTCTCGAGTCAGTTCATGAAATTTTAAAACTTATACGTATTTATTATTTTATTTAGATAGTTTTTCATTTTACTACGCATTAAAAAATCTACTACGCATTAAAAGATTATATAGAATTATCGCACACACTCTCTCTCTCTCTCTCTCTCTTTCTTTCTTTCTATTTGCAACTAAGTAATCTCTGGAAGCATCTGTTTAAGCTTTCTGACCTGTTTTTGCATTCCTGCGCGCACAAACTTTCAGTCGCGCGATCGTTCTCAAGAGAGTGTAAATTTTTTATCCCGTTTATTTCTTCCGGTCGACGGGAATGTGTATAGACTGTGTTTTAATGACAAGAGTCAGTAAGACGCGCGCGCACGCTATCCTCGCTGAAATAGAGCTGAAACTGATGAAAAATTATGATCTGTTCCCTTTCGCAAAAAGCCCACGGGTCTCTTTTTCGACGAGAGAGTTTCTCACCCGACCTAGTTTCCACGCCGTGCTTGCGTCACACTGGAAATTATATCGCATAAGGGACTCCTCCCCTCCCTCGGTAACCTCGTGGAGTCGATCGCGAATGAATTGTTAATCAGACGAATTACAATCCAAATGTATAACACATCGGACACAAAAGTTTTTAATAGTTACACATTGCGGTTATTCTTAGTTTAAGTCGTGTAATTTCTTTTCTGTGTAATTTTGCGTTGAAGGTCTGATTTGCAAGAACGCACACACAGTGTAATTTTCGAATAAATCTGTGACACAGCGCCGAAGCCAGCGCTTTCATTATAATATAATATACGTTTTTCAATATAATATAATATAATATAATACAAATTATACGCGCAATTTGTTTTATTTATCTTCTCTAACTTCCGTGGGCGAGATTGAAACATAATCATTTCGCATTCACCGACGGTAATTGCTTTATCACAGCAGAAACTCGCCACGAGGTAGCCATTTCCGTAAATTCAAAATGCTCGAGCCTTTCCGCGCGCTGTCTCTCCGATAAGGACGAGCAATCAACCTGACCGCCACTTCAGGTGACTTCTGCTCAAGATATGAAGTTTCTTCGATTAAAACGTGTTTTTAACACGTTTATTATTTCGTTATTGTAATTCCGTTCTATTTTCGATTACTCTATTACACGTTGACGACATACATTTCTCAGATAAAGTAATTACTTCGCTTCAACTCGCGAAGAGAGATGAGTCAGCTTGATTCTCGATTATCAAATTACTTTCTGATGATGACAAACCTGTATGTGAAGTACGTTGAATAATATTAAACTGCTACGCGTAATATTCAATGCAATTTCGAACATTTGCTTTGCGCATTTGATTGAATTTTTTGCTCGTAAATTTTTTATTGTTGCGATATACATCAGACACACACACACACACCTCGTTTTCCCCGAGAGGTGCTTGTCACTTGTACATGCGCGAGCTTTTTCTCGTGTCTCTCGCCAAACCGGCCTGCATTATCCAGGAGCGCGCGCGTTGTGCGGCCATTTACGTAATTGCAAAGTGGAGTTGTGCATTTCGAACCCACCCCCGTTCCAAAAACCGCCAAGCCTCCGCGCCTCGTTTTCCAAACGCGAAACAAGCGAAATAGAAGCTGCGAGAGAACCGAACCGAGCCGTTCGTCGTTTGTGTCTTCGATTCGCGGTTTGCGATTTCGTGACAGAGCGTTGGGCACGCGGAAACGCGAAAAGTAGGTCAATGGGCCAAGCGCGCGCCGTCTCCTCCGAGTATCGAACGTGCATCTGCATCTGCTGCACGCGCGTGCCGAGGGTGCCTCGTTTCTCTCACTCCCACCCTCTCGACGTGACCTCAGCGGGTAACGCACGGGGTTGTCAGTCGCGGAGTGGGAGGAGTAATTTAGCGTTTAGCGAAAGGGATTTTTTGCGCGGAATATACGTCCGTAAAAGATGATTAGTTTTTCTTTTCATCTGTCGAGTTTTTCGAGATTAAAATAAATTATTCTTCATCGAACAATTGCGTGTGTATATATGTAGCTCTAGAAACGGTAAAATATTTCGGAAATGTATCGGATACACATACACGTATATATTTGTCTTTTAATCAGGAAGGATATATGTTTTTTGTAATTATTTCTCTGTCTTCTTCGTGTTATGTTTTTTATTTCATCGGAATTAAAATTTATATAACGTGGCGTTGACAAAGGCGATAACGAGTTTAGTTTCTAGCTCGTTACAAACTACGAATTAACGCTGTTCCGCGTTTGTACGGCTGGTGCGGCGTGGTAGAATACGCGAGAGAATTTTGTGCAAACAGTCGTGTCGGTACACAACGGTGAAATAACGTAAATGTGTTTCGTTATCCCGTATTTAGACAATAATACAACACAAGTTATGCTTTTGTACAAACGTAATAGAGAGCCGTGTTTGCGATCTGTTTTGGTTGGTTCACGTGCGCGCACGCAAGAGCATTTTTATGTGTCTCTGGACAAAAATAAAACTCACTTACGGTTGCGTCGTTTCAAAGCGCAACTTCGGGATTTTGTGCCGAACACGAAATTCGCGGACACACAAACTGTACTTTGTACAAAATACATGTCAAAAATTTATATGTCCCCCGCGCCGTTCAATTTTGATAAGCACAAAACGCGCGTTCTTTCATTTGTTCACGATTGATTTTTATTCATTGCTCGTTTCGTGTTCCACAAGTATTTCCGCTTTGAATTTTATCGAAAGAGTCGATCGACTTGAAACACAGCTTATTTTTTTTTTCTTATTTAAATGAGGAGATAATAAGGTTTTGTTATTCCTCGATTGTTTCTTCGAGAGTCGTATCTATTCGTGATTTACAATTAGATTGACTCGATGTAATTCATTAGCAAGAAATCCGGGCTCTTTCGGCGCTTTCTCTCTCGATTGTTCCGAACGAAAGGAACGTATTCTCTTGCGGACTTCTTGCGGTCGCGACACGGACATTGATCGCAAATAAAAGAGCGGCACGCGCGCATCGAGCGTTTCCGCAGTATAAAATAAATGCACGCGTCTGTTGTATGAGCTTACGGACGAGCGCGAGGGAGGCGAAAACGCGAGAAAATTATTGCGCGTGCAAAAGTTATGGCTCGCGAAACCGGTCGTTCAACCGGTGGCAAGCCTTTCCAAGTGATTTTGGAACTTGTTTCTTTTTTTTTTTTTTTTTTACAGGGATTTAATCGCATTTAAATTGTGCAAATCGTAAATAGTCCTCGCGTAATTTATTCTCCGAACAGCTGCGTTCACTTCCTTTTTTTTCCTATTCAGTCTAATGATTTTCCGAGTAGACGCGCGTAAAGTGTGCAAACGATGGAATGACGAAGCGCTTCGTAACTTTGTATCGAGAATGTGTATATATATACGACGGCGATGGTATATCGATTGCGTGTTCGATAACTGAATTGGCGACTCTTATTCCGCGTTTTTGTTTAAATATAATAAAATAAACGCATTATATTTATTTATTGCACATCACATTCACGTCATACATTGTGAGAATTATATGTGAAAATAGGTTTTTGTTTTTTTTTTTAGGAACGCAGCTCTCGCTGTGAACCTTTCTAAGACAAATTTAGTGTAACGATAAATCGGGATTTTTACTAGAGAGAGATTCGAGGTTAGCGTAGATGGAAATTGTGTTACGGAAACGGCGGGTGTTCGAAGCCATTAGATTCCGACACAATGGCGGTGTTTACGTCGCACTCAATATCCGCGCGTGTGAGTATCGATACCTAACACCGTGAATCCGACTTGGCGATAAAGTAGGTAACACGCGTCCACCACACGCAGGTGGATCACGTTTTTTTCGTGTGTATTACGTATAGTATATACCAATATTAGATCATTAAGTATGAAATTTGATATATAATGTGTGCGCGCGTGTGTTGGCGTTATACAAATGCAAAAGTCAGTCAGGCAAACTATCCGGGGAGAGAACGCACAAATGGTGACGAAGATACAAATAAAAGTGTAATGCGTAAATGTGACGGGACTGCGGAATTTACGTCAAAAATTTTTATCGCGTACCTTTACAAGCAGGCACAACGTCGCGCAAAGCGTCGCGTTGCTTAATATCGTTTGACATATTATTTAAATTGCAGATGCGAATACATATATATAGGGGAGATGTCATTTAAATTTTAAATGCGAATATTGAAATCCCACTTGGATTACCGCTCTGCTTAAACATTCAAACGAAAAATATCGTAAATTATGCACGAAAAAATGTAGGAGGATTATAACGAACAGATGAAGGGAACGTAATATTTTGAACTTTTCATTGTTTAAATTTCACGGTGAAAGTGTGGGCGTGTGTATCGATATTTATTTCTTATGATATTAATTTCTATTCTATATTTCTTGACGTCAAAATGTGGAATTGAAATGTGGAACGCGACAGGAAAGAGGGGCACACGCACAATTCTCCCGAGGGTGCGGTTTAATTTTTCAGTTTTCCAACGCGTGTGCAATTTCTGCGCAATAATTAAAGTCTATTACGGGACGCAACGAATACACTCGCAATTCGAGCCGTGCATTTCTTTCACTCGATTAATTAATTAACATACACACGCGTGTATTTTCGCATCTCGTTCCACCTTACCTTCCGACGTAATTAATTTTTTTTACCTTTTTATTTCAAGATTTAATTATTGTCTGTGATATCGATGTGGTTAATCATTTGCCGGTCTCATTACGGTTATAAACGCGTGTCACAGATAACACACATAAAACGATGACGAATGCGGTGTGTTCGACTTCGCTACATGATGAAACAAAGAGTTGTTTAGTCGAATCGCGCTCGTCACTTTCCTCTCAAAGTTCTCGGATTCTCGTGTGACTCTCGTGTGATACGATTGTAGATATGTTCGTGTTGATTTTTTTTCGAACAACTGTCAAATTACACAGAATTTCGTCTTCTCACGTTAATTTCGCGTGAATCGAAACTTCAAATCAATGTTTATGATGAAATGTGATGAAATCGATATCTAAACGATCGCGCGATTTGATTATCTTCACGCGTCGAGAGAATTATTATATACAATTGAATAACATATCGCGATCACCCGATAACAGATTATTTTGCGAACTAACGATATAATTCTTTGTTTTATAATCAAATGTGCCAATCGTACAGATAGATTTTCTATTTTAATTTACAATTCTATTTGCCATTTACATCGAAGGCAAAAGTTAAAAATATTCAAATGGATTCAATAAAGAGGATAATTTAACTAAGTATTAGAGTGTCGAGCCAATATGCTGGATATGTACGTGCAAATATGTTCTAACTGGCATATTCCTACGAGAATAATTTATACATACATACGTATAAGACCAAAGAGAAGCTCTTTAGAGCTTTGCGTTATATATTCGCTCGCCGCGTTGCGACAAAATGTACGGTCGTAAAAAGTCCCGCGTTGTGCGGAGTCCCGCGCGCGGATCGCCCGCGCGGGGCGAGAAAAAGCTCTTAGCGTACTTTCGAGGAGTCGAAAACAGTTTCGGCGTTCTTCAGCGACAGTAGTCGGAATAAGCCTTTTCCCTTCGTCGCGGCGCGCGGGACACGCTCCTCCTCGCTCTCATCCGCGCGAAGGGAAAGCATTCCGCTGAGAGCGGGCTTTACCGTTGGACGTTCCAGTTTCTCGGATCTATCGCAAATTATATACAGAGATACAACAGCGTTCGACTGTCCGTCGAGCAATCGCCGATAACTGTACGTGCGGCAATCGCAGCGAATTACCTACGGGGGAATCGCGGTCGAATCGCTAACGCTGGTTTTTGCAATGCGAATTATGCGGGCGCAATGATTGCGCACGTTCGCATGGTTCACGTCAGAAAAACATGAATTTCGACGGGAATATTGATGTTTCGATTGATTCGCGCCGGTTAATCGCTTTCCGAAAATGTGAATTTATTCTGCGATATACTAGTTTGTTTACTACGACAGAGTTGAAATTCGGAAATAAATAAATACACGACCGTTAGCTGAATACTCGGGTAATGTTGCGTATTGTGTACGCGTGTGCTTTTGTTACTTTTCTTTCGCGCAAAAAGGTCCACAAATAAATAATTATTTTGGTAATAATTATTAATAAACTTGCTCAGAGTAAATACACACACACATATATTTATGTACAACTTAATTTATTACTGGTTATAATTATACTCATTTATAAACTCTGAAGTCTCTCTGTTAAATTGCAACATTATTGTGTCGTTAATACCATTTTATTTGTCAATGTGCGCGAGTTTGAAAGTACGAAGTTGAAATTCACAGAGTTTAAATGGCACAGAGATATTTTCATGCTTCGAATTAACTCTCGTAGGAAAGCCAGAAATTAACGGATTAATTGTAATAATTAGTCTTACACGATCGTTATCGTTGTCTTGTAGCACCGTACGAGGGTGGAATATGGATGGTGAGGGTTCATCTGCCGGAGCATTACCCCTTCAAATCTCCTTCGATCGGCTTCATGAACAAAGTCTACCATCCCAACATTGACGAAGTCTCGGGCACCGTATGTCTAGACGTTATAAACCAGGCATGGACTGCCCTTTACGGTACGTATTTACTTACTCCAGGCCTCGTAAAACTTCGAAGCCTTTAAATTACGTCGAGATGTACTTGCGCACTTTTCGCTCGACTTAACTAAGAAGTAACGTAATCCGCCCTTTCAAGAATCACATCAAGAAAACTAGCTGTGCAGTATTTTTTTTTTTTTAGGATTTTTACTTTGTTTGTAATTTGCGTGCAAATTTGTACGACATAAATGTCGTACAAATAAAATAATATTGCGTCTCTTTCTCTGTTTCAGACTTATCGAATATTTTCGAGTCGTTCCTGCCTCAGTTGTTAACATATCCCAATCCGATCGATCCCCTGAACGGCGACGCTGCCGCGATGTATCTCCATAAACCCGAGGAGTACAAAAAGAAGGTAGCGGGTGAGTATATGATCTTATATAATAAGGTTTTCCTCGTTAACGTGGCGGGACGAAGCGGCGAGCGTCATGTGAGTTTTATGATCGCCGCCAATCCGTCCGGATTAAAATTTCTCTTTCACAAGAGACCCGAGATCGTTTCAGGTCTGCAATGCAATTTGTCGTTTTTCTTGCAATCTCTTGACTTTTTCTTCGACAGATTACGTCAGGAAGTACGCGACGGAAGAGGCGCTCAGGGAACAGGAGAAAATAGCCGGCAGCACCGGAAACGGAATGTCCTCCGACAGTGAGTCGTCGATGAGCGACTTCAGCGAGGATGAGGCGCAGGACATGGAGTTGTAACCAAATATATTACCATCCGTACCCATATCCTTAATCATCTCGATTCCCTGTAAGATCCTCGATCGCTCGTCCTACTACCAAATAGATGCTTACACCCGAGACTCCGAGCCTCACTTCTGGTGACGGCGACGAGCCGATCCTCGTCGCTGCTCTCGTCGTTCCTCGCTCGTACGCAACGTCGCGCCCCAACACGGCAGAATGGGGGTTAGGGTTGGTGAGATATGATGGTTGGGCGTAATCGGCCAGCTCCTGGCTCCGACGAGAGTGACAGCGACTGAGGCGCACGAGGTAAAAACGGAGAATCGCGCATGGGGGTTTTGTGTGCATTGCGCGCTTTTCTCGCCAAAGCGCGTCGTGTAGGTGCGTATTTTTCGATCGCGCACACGACGACATATCTCTCCTCACGGTCATCCGAGCTCTGTTGATATTCCGTCGGTCTCGATCGGCTCCGCCGGCTTTGTTCGCTCTGTTTAATCGTATATTCTAATTGTCATGATCGCAATGATGATGAGGATGATGATGATGATAATGATGTGCTCGTCGAACACGCGATGATCAACGTAACGAAAAAAAAAAAAGTGTCCAACAGTCTCCCGCAGAGATAGTCGGATTCTTTCTTTTCTCAAGAGCGCGGAGAAAAGGAAAGAAGTGAAGAAGAGAGAACGATAGAGGACCACATTATACTGATATTCACGGGTTATCGTCCGCCGGTCTCGACGCAATGTCGATTCTCCCAAATCGTTCGTAATGCACCGCATCGGCAATTCCGGCATCGATCGTATCAAACACACGATCCGCTTTCTAATGTGCGTATCTGCGGCGATGCGTTTCTGTGTGATTGCAAAGCGAACCGTATAACATCGAAAAACAATAATATTTCCGTACGACGAAACGATTAAATACAAAACGAGTTCGACTTGCGTTTTCCTTGTTCTCGAGATTCTCTCGCCCTTGTTTTTTTTTTTTTCCAACTTTTTTTTTTTTGTACAAACGCCGCAGATGGATATATATTTGTTGCGATATATTTGATGCGAGATATCGCGATCGAAAGATATTTAAAGCGGGAGAAATGCACCAGGAGAAATCTTAACGATCTGGCATATAAAATGGTTGCATCTTCTCTGTTCGGCTAACGACTCCTTTGCTTCTATCTTAGACTATATGTTAGCATCTATTTAGAAACTTTTTTACACGCAAAATCGTTATCATTCGCTACTCATCGCTCTCATTATTTTGTGACGGATTATTACGTTATTGGAAGTTTGTTTTTTTGAAGGGTAAAGTGAGTTTCGTTCTCGCGCAAACATTTTCTTTTCCTTGCAGAATCGATTCGAAAAAAAAAAAAATCAGCGCGCATGTCACGCGTCAGTTCACGGTTCTCCGCTTAAATGCAGACAGGTCTCTTTTGTTTAACAACGAACACGCGAAAACAAATGTGATGGAGTATGGGTACTAGCACCGTCTTCCTTTTTTTTCCTGCCATCACCATTCCCAAAACGTTTCCCTCACAGGGCAGCGCATCATCGACCGATTGCCACGTCGTCGTCATTCGCGACAGCGGAGAGAAGATCAAATCCGTCGCATAAACGATCGCACGACATCGGGATGACGCAGCCACCATCCAAGATCGCGCGATCATGGAATTTCTTCGGAAGAACGAGTGTGAACGAGACGTCAAATATGTTCCAGACATCACCGGCGTTCCATTTCGAATTTCGCGCATCTGGCAGTCAAAACGCGGAAGAAACACGGATGAACCAAGCCACGATACTCACTTCATCCTGCGTCCATTCTCCCGACGCGAATGTAAATCTAATTGATCCTGGTGGGTGCGGATCGGACGCGAATTCCGTTCGCGAGAAATTTTAAGTCAATTTATACTATATTTTAATCTCATTATTGTTAACCTCTCGACTCTTATAGATTTCAATATTTAGATTTATTATTGCTAAGAGAAGGACATAAGTAGCGAATCAAATTGGTTTGTTATGAATATTTATATACATAAGTGATTTTTTTCTTCTTTCTAACAATAAAATTGGAATCACGCTTGCGTTGAAAAAAAAAAACAAAAAAAAAACATAAAACAAAGTGAGATCGGCTATTTAATAATAATTCGTCACATACATCTGCTATTTACACGTAGAGTATCCTATGTTTCTCCGATCGTTTCGAAAGATATTAGAATTAAAAAAGGACACAAAATCAAAAATCTCAGGGAATTTCTGTTTGAGAAACATACGAAGAAAACAAAACTGTGGTTGTTATCATTGTTGAAAAGTGAGGAACGGACGAAATTCAAAATACGTAGCACAAATATGGGAAGCCGAGAAAATGACGAAATTTTTCTTAACAATTAACATAATACATTCGCGAATGTTGATTTCGAGAAAAAGAACCAATGAAAAAAAAAATTAAAGAATTGCTTAAGTTAGAAAAAAGTGTAAATTTTATGAAGAATACATTTTCCTTGTACAAACTTGTTTGTTTTGCTGCACAATAATCTGCGATCAATAGTATCTCGTTTCAAATTTGATCTTCCTCCTTTGCATGATTTACATGTATACAACGCGATTCTAACTATACGTAAGTACAGGCGTTATATTTCATTCAGTGCCTTCTCAGGCAGAAAAGCGTGCCTTATTATCTAATCTCCCGTAAAGAGCCGCAAATCGGAAGTATAGTGAAGTATTTAGCGTTAACGAATCTCTGTCAATGAAATTGATTAATTACTTGTGAAGCAAAGCAATATACGGATGTTTTTACTTTTGAAATTCAAAAATACATCTTCGGAGGCGATTGTCAGCTTCAATGACCTTTCGCTAATAATTGAAATATAGTACACCACTACAAAAAAAAAAAAAATATTAATCAGAAAAATTATACCAAAGAAAAAATATTAATTGGGAAATTATTTGTTCATTATTTTTCGGAAAATAGTCTCTGACGAAAATTTGATGTAAGAATATCATTACTTCTCATTATATAATTTAGACGTGGGCGCGCGCGTAAATGGCAGCGCAGTTGAACACTGTACATTTGTGTTTATTTCCGATACTACAACTCTTGTTATTTTATTCATTTTAATAACTTGTTGTATTTTTTGTTCGCCGTTAAACCTTACTTTATCTAGATTTGATATATTTTGTAAACCGTTGCGCTCACTTTTTAAATACATTTTAGACGTGCAAGTCGTCAGTTTTTAGAAAACCACAGTTAAAATTTGATTAAAGTCAGTATAAATTTTATATAACTTTAAGGCCAATGTGCACTTTTAATGTCTTGTTTTAATCTGTGCAATTATTTGTAAACAATCAAAGGAGATATGAAAAGTTCAAGAGCCACCGCGGTGAGATGTTGGCGCGCAAATATACTGTTACGCCTTATCGCGACGAAAATATTAAAATAACGATAATTTCTATAAACAAAAATCATTGAATGACACTTTAGTGGATACAAAAAATAAAAACTTTGTATTTATCTGTTATACAACACTTGATTATCACATAAATACATATTCAAGCTAATTACGTAGGTAGCTCAATACGAACACGTTCGAATTAATCAGGTTGTATTACATAAAGATGGATAGCCTCGTGTCGGGTGTTTCCTTCAGGGATCCGATCGCAAAGAAGGATAAAAATTATATTTTATTTTTCGCAAAATTCGCGTAGGCTCTTATTTCCTTTTATATGTTCTTTGAACTTATATCTTAGAAACAAACTCTATCTCTTTGTTATGTAAATGATATTTTCTTTCAAAATTTCGTCAATTGCTTTTTATCTTGTATAATCGTCTCATTGACTTTGCTTTTTTTCGTTATAAATTGTTTTAACGCTTCCCGAGACTTGGTGTGCAATCTACAACGTATGTATGTCGAAGAGAGAACTATACAATTTTTATTCAGGGTGTGGAAAACATACACACACACACATATACTTAGAATTATCAGTCGTACTTAGAGAGAGAGAGAAAACTGGAGAAAACTTCTGCTGCTATTCTTTTATTCACGCTGTATCTTGATGCAAGAATGCGTCTCTTTATTTGTGTAAGTTAGCGTAGTAGTTTTAACGCGTTAGCTAAGCATATACACTCAGTCCAAGTGCTCTCGAAGGCACTGTACTTTTTAGGCTTCGTCGATTGAGAACCAAAAAAAAAAAGAACAATCACAAAACGTGCGTTTCCCATCGATCGTATCGATTGAGTTTCAAGTCGTCCTCTCAGATCTCACATCGTTGCTAATTGTATATGTAACATATAGAATAATTATTGACTAGTTATACGCATAAATATACATACATATATCTTCGATCGTATTCGCATAATTCTACTATATATAAATATATGTATGATTTTACTAACGAAAGTTTTGTTCATCAGGTCAGCGAAAGAATAATTTTAATAATCAGTTTTTTATATAATTTTTTTGCAAATTTGTTTGTTCCTCGTTATGTCGAAACTCTTACCGCGGTTTTATCTTAAATCATTTCGAACTTTTTCTGACCACTTTTTGCCAGTGTAAAAAAACAAACAAACATGATTAACGTTTTCGCAGTGTGCGCAAAGTGTGTTATAAAATCGGATATTAATTAATTAATTGTGCGCTTAGAGATTATAATATTTATAGTAACACTTTTTTGTTTTAATGCGAATATATATATCTATTGCCTCTATTGTGTTCAAATCTTTTTGTAATGTTAAAAACTCGAAAGGCATATTTTTATACATGTATTGCAATGATATAATATAATAGCGATATAGCAGATGTTCTTTATCCTACGTCGAGTTTTCATAGCCATTTAATTTTCCCCTTTCGATCGCGTAAATAACGAACGTCGGTTATATATACATATATATATATAATATTTTTATAATCGCACAGTGTACGAGCGACATTTTTTCATGAAACTAGACTATTGTCGCGAATACATTGACTTGTGTTGATATCATCCTTTAATTCTGAATACGTGAATAAAATGTACATTTAAAGGATGCAAAGGAGTCGTTACGTTGAGAGAAAACACAATTGTTTTAAGTAAGGACTTTCGGAGTTGAAACGAGAGAATTTGAAACTATACGATTATTGTGATTGATTGGATCTTATTAACTCTTCTCTGTGTTCGTAATGTCACATACGTCTTAATCGCAAAAATAGTAAGTATTCTTACAGAGATTATCACGATATTTCCGACAAAAAGCGATGCCACGTGTTTGCTCCAAAATTGTGTCAACAATTCGCGATCAAAGGGCGAGGGACTCGTTCAGTCCGATTCAATTTGATGACAGTCGACAAATATATCTATGCACCGTGTAAAACACGACTCACAAATCCGTCAATTTTGCGGAAATCGCATTCAGTGTTGTAACATCAACATAAAAAAAAAAAGAACAAAAACAAAAAAAGATATCCTCTCTCGACGATTTTCTCATTGTACAAAATTGTTAATTCTATATTTCTATACATGCGACATACATTTTTTTTTCTCAACAAAACGCACATTATATAAATATCGTTCGAGATTCCAGCGCAACGCATGAAGGAAAAAAAATTGAAGACATATAACGACCGACTATTTTCTATTCATGTTCTCCGCCGGCGGAGCACGTTTTCTTGATTTTGATGTCTTATTGTTTCGTAGGATATCATCGCTGAGATTAGATAATCGCGCGCCCACATGGGAGGGAGCGTAATTGCTCTCTCCATTACTTCTCTTCATCAATGAAAGAAAATGGCAATATTTTTGCTACTCGTTCGTAATTATATAATCGTCAATGTTATCGAGCATGCGGACGTGCAGCAGCACAGAGCACGAGCGTCAGACGCGCAATAATGGAATTTAACTTATAAAGTAAAAAAAAAAAAAAAAAAAAAAAAAAAAAAAAAAAAAAAAAACAAAAAAAACAGAAAAGAAACTCTACTAAACACGCAATCGTTACGTTAAGTCCCGATCGCCCGACAACGACAAGACGCAAAATTGTAGACCACACACCACTTCTCGAAATAGGCCGACAGTTGTCTATATACTCGCTCGATAGCAAACTCTCGTTTCTCGCTGTTCAACCGCGGAAAATCGGAAAAAGAAAACAAACCGCACTTCTAATCTCCCAATTTAGATCCAGCGATAAGAGAGGGAACGTTCTCTATAATCCATACGTATATTTATAAAAAGTAGACAGTGAACGTCGACATTGTCGCGAAACGACGGCGAGGCAACGTCGAGCAAACGTGGCGAACGCGTATAAAAAATGTGTCTCATCATTTGCCGGTCTCTCGTGCATTTAGAAGTTGCCGAGTGTTGCCGAGAAGCAACATTCGATGAATATAAATTATAAAACTAAGGCAGGTTATTCACGCACGATATTCTGTTGTACTTTGTCGGGATCTTTGTCGCGCCGAAACATGTACGTTTTAATGACGCGCTGTCGCTTTGGGCAATATCGACGTTCGACGCAATGGACGACTTTCACGTGTGTTATTAACCGCTTCAACGTTATATTGTTTCGTCAATTGTGCGAAAAAACACACACCCAAACATCGTTTCCACGTAGATAAGCGAGACCATTTTTTCTACGACGCGGCGTCCAGGATAAAAGAGAAGAAACAAAATTCGCAATTGCATTTATATTCGCAGTAAAATTAAAAGGAGAAAACAGGCCGTACAAACAACGGAATATTGACTGTATAATTAAGTGGAATTAATGACAAAAAGAGAATTCTTCGGAACACGCGCTCGCTTATGCATCTGGAAATGATAGGAATTTAATGTTTCAACTATAATGATGAGACGGAGATTTACAAGAGGAGTAAACAACGGAAAAAGAGAAATATCGTTTCTTAGCGGCTCGCACTGCAACGAACGTCTTACGTAATAATAAAATAAACAGATGAAGATAACAAAATCGAGGGTCCATTAAAATTGCATTCAGTGAGCAAAACCGTACAAATGATTTTAAATGATTAACTTAAAAACATAATTTGTATTTATTTTTTTATACATATATACTTCCAAAAAATAAACTATTGCATAAATTTGTCAAAAACGTTATAATAGTTTTGGACTTATCGTAAAATTAGTATAAAATAAAATATAGATTCAGAAAGAAACGTCATTGAGTGCGCGCCGTGAAGAAACCAGAAACCTGAGGGAGTGACAATGTGTTGATTACTTCGATCAACGCGGTGCGAGACAGATTTCTTCGATATAGATTTCGATATCGCTGGTAGTAACACAGAAAAAAAACTCTCTTCTCAAACGTAACACTTGTAGCGACGTATAAACAAAAAAAAAAATCCGCTAAGGAAGTTTGTAATAAGTCGTGGTAGTGACGACGATCGTCATTAACTCTGCAGTAACGTTGTACATTTTTTCCCTATCTCAAGTGGTTCCTAGTCACTGCCAAATACTTGTTGACGACGATTATCGTGAAAAGCGTGACCGGTGAGCTGCTGAAAGGAAATTTTATTCTCTCGCTGCGTATCATTGGAAAACAACACGCCGCAAAACAAAACAAAACTGCACTTCGCGAAGTGTTCGAGTTATATACTTAAATAGATGTTCAAAAGCCCGCGAGGGTAAATTGGCACACAAAAAACTGCCGTACTGCAGGGTTTACGGGGAATCGACGAGATATCTGTTAATTAACACAGGCAGAGCAAAGCTTTATAAACTAACGTAGTGATGATGATGATGATGATGATGATGATAATGATGATGATAAAGAAGTTTGGAACACTCGTTCGGAGGATTTGTTCGGGGAACGGTTTCTATGTTCCATGTACAATCGTGATGATCGAATTATTGGTGTCTGTAGAGGTACATATATTTTCTTACGGTATATGGTAATTAGCTGCGCTGCTTCGGCTCGTGAAGGACCCGCTACCCTTGAATTGGTCATAACCGAAGCGAAGAAAGAAATCGTCGTCAGCGTGTCGTGATAAAAGTGCGGCGAGCATCTTCAGTTCCACAAAGCTTAAGTCGCCTCGATGCTGTCAAAAAAAATTTTTGTAATAAAATTCGTATTCGTAGCCGAAACAATTTAAACGGGAATGTGTGTGCGCTGTATTTCTTCGCTGAAATTTAGAATTTATATACGTAAAAGATATATTATATTTTTTTGAAGCAATGTTTAAAGTACGGTCCAAAGATGATACACAATAGAGAGCGGAGAGAGACTTTGTTAAAAATTACAATTTTGTCTTAATTCTAACATTTAATATAAATGTGATTATCGTTTAAGAGATCAGTATCAGTATCTTTGGATTGCTAAGTTAAATAAATCTTGATATAAAACTAAAACAAAAAAACAATTTGTGTGATTTTTACTGTGACGCCATTGTGTATAGAGTAGCAAAAACTTCTGTAAGCTTGAAAAGTATATATTTAACTTTGTTAAAAAAAAAAAAAAAAAACAAAGATGTTATTCATTTTTGGACTTACGCGGTTCTTACCGTGTGAAGGAATTCTAAAGGACGAATTTAAGGGAACGGGCGCCTCAAAAGCTAGATGTAAAATTTTCTTAGAGGTACCTATGTTGTTTCGATATGTATGAATCGTCTATGTAAAATGCTGGTAATGTTAGCAAACCTAAAAAAAAAAAAATGATAACTGTTTCAACGACGAGAATATGCCGAGAAAAAAAGAATTGATCTCGAATATAATAATCCGGCCTTTTTTTCCAGATAAAGAGATGAGACAAAAATAATTCGACGATCTGTCATGTCTTTCAGATGCAACCAGACAGATTTCCCGAATTTGACCAATCACACAGAACGTCTTTCTACTTAGCACATGATATATGACGATGATTACGAACTCGCTGAATCCACATTCTCATGGTTCATGAACACAATAAAAAATAAAAAATAAAAATAAAAAAAAAACTATGACAACAATGAACATTATGCGCTACTAAAAATATTTATTATAAATAAGATATAACAAATATAAATATAAATATATATATATATATATATAAATATATTATATTGAATTAACGATGATTGAAAACAAGATGCAATTTTTTGGTACAATAAAATGAAAAGAACCAATATTGTGTGTATGAGTTTCATTAAACCCATATTTACTTTTAATGGATATTTTTCAAATTTAGTCTCTATCTGAATTTCTTCTGTCATTATATGTTTGCATATACTGTATGTATATGTACACACGCGCACGCGCGCACACATACGCACGCGCACACATACAATGTACTATAAATAACATTCTAAAAATATAAATTCAGCTATATTAAAAACTGTAAAATATTTCTTTGTAAATATTTTTCTTGTAAAAAGAATTTTGTGTTTTTTATGACTTTAAATTAAATGGCTATTTATCACACAAAAAGATTTTTATATTATCAACAATAAATAATTCCTCGATCGATAATATATCGTTGTCAACAAAGGTAGGCATCCTTTGTTAATCTTTAGTAAGATATCAATAATCAATTATGTTATATGTAATTTAAAAAAAGAAGAGAAGAGATAGCCAGAAAATAACTGCAGATTACTTGCAAATTGGTAGCAAATTCAAGCAATTTCGCAAAAAAGGTCCGTGATGAACAAGCATGTATTCTGATGGCATTATTTAACGACAAATTGTTGGCAAATATCTAGCAGATATGTTAAACAATTTTTTTAAACAGATCTGCTAAAAATCTGCTAAAAATTTTGTCATCAATCTGCCGTCAATATCTCTAACACGGATATCTGTTCGAGTTTTGCTGACATTTTGTTGATAGATTCTCAATAACAGAATTTGTTACATTTCTGCTTGAATTCCTGCTGATAGTTTTGAAAATAACATTTTGCTTCATATCTTCTGCCTTTTTGGCAGCAAAATGCCTCATGCAATGTCGACAAAACTCTCTAAGAGATCTATTGACCTAAAGATTGTTATGTTTATATATTTTTTATACATGTGATAATATTAAGGTTTTGATTTATCAAATCAAAATTTCAAAATCTTCATATACAACACACATACAAATAAATAAAATATATCTACCGCTTTTTTCCTACTAATAATCCACTACTTTTTGTCTGAACAAAACTTACAGTGAGATGTACGCGAGAGCGAGTTTCGTAATCGTCACTGCGCAATAAAATGTACCTACACACACACACACGCTCATTACTGCAAATTAAAAAACGATATTATAATTCTTAAATTTTTTTGAGTTTTGTGTAACACAACAAAACATTGTCATTTCACTAATTTTTTCAATGTATTACTTAAAGTATCATTATATCTCTTCGATTATATTGCAATTGCGAATCATGTGCGGAACGTACATATACTCGGCGTATGTACGTTAGGGATGAAATATATACCTGGGCGACGCGATGAAAAGGCTCATTCCTGAGTCCATTGCACCTATCTCTAACATTTCTGGCTCACCGTGACTCCGCCTTCTGGCATCAAAGCGAAGAACAGAAGATCCGGCATCCCATCGTCGTCCAACGTTAGCCAGCGTGGGTGCCTGTGTAGGAGGATCCTCAGAAGAGCCCTCCTTCCTTCCCCGCAACTCTCTCTCTGTTGAAAGAGAAAGAAAGATAGAGAACGTCCTCGACTTCAAGGGAAAGAGTGAGAAAGAGCGATGTTTCGATGATAAGCTTCGCGGGGTACTCGCGCCTCGGCGAGTTCTTTCTGATTCATCCGGGATTGGAGGAGCGCACAAACGCTTTTGAGCGTCCTTGTCAGCATCTGAACGCGGAGGTGAAGACAAGTCCTGTTGACGGTAGTGAACAGTCTTGTCTCGACGATGTCGGGACTCGTCGGATACTCGGTTAGAAATCGCGACGTCGACATCGCGACCTGATCTTCTTTCAATAGAAAGGTGCGAGAGAGATATTTAAGAAATCGCTTGTTTCACGTTCACATTCTCGTCGACGACATTAATAACGCGAGGAGAAAGAGAAACGGAAGGGATGAAAGAGACTACCCTAATAAAATTATAGCTGCCGTCTGAAGTGAGCCGCAAACGAGATACCCGGCAGTTATAATAGTGCGAATACGATATTAGTCCGAGAAGATAACGATCATTAATCCAATAATAATAATGAGTTTCGATGAAGTGCGTATTTTTTCGCATTCGAATAAAATATCGCATTATTCCTGATGTGGAAGTTCACCGGTGAACTTGGATGGATTCGACAATGGATGATGTTACGGCGATGAAGATGATTCGCGAGTGTGAAATCGGCCATGTATCGTGATCATCAGAGTGCGGCAATGTGTTGAAACAAATTGAACGATTATGAAGCCGCGTAAATAAAAACACACGGTTCTAATCGCGATAATTTGTACGTGCGATTAATTGATAGCACCGATAGTGATTTCGACGAGGATGCAGCCGCAACACGCGCAACGATGCGAGATCGGTGCCGATTGCTGCTATCAGCAATGGCCGGCGCATCATCATCACGATCATCATCATCATCATCACCATCACCAGCATCAGCAACTGACAGCTGTGCCGTCGCCTATGCAACAGATGGAAGGTATAAACAGCACGATTCGAGTTCTCTTCAAAACTGGTCGGAATTTGCGACGATAATTTGTACTTTTTAGTTGACTCTGTAAAATCATCTACGTTATAACTTAAGAATTATCGCGGACAGTACTCTTATTGTGTCGATTATTTCATAATCATTTTTATCATTGATCTCTTTCAGCTTGCTTGCAGAGCGCCGGAAGAGCGAAGCGATCGCGCAGTCCCAATCCGATAAAGACCGCTTTGCAGGTCCACATGACAAACCCGATCTCTCCGTCCGTTCCGGCGGAATCTCGCAACGACAACAACAACAACAATCGTCATCACGGCGATCACCATTCGAGCGACGACGGTGCTTCCTCCGCCGAAGAATTAGGCGCCAAACGGCCGCTTCATCCGGCGCTGATCGGAGCCGGTGCCGCTCTGGAAGCGAAACCTCTGTGGGAGGAATTTCATCAACTCGGCACAGAGATGATCGTCACGAAAGCCGGACGAAGAATGTTCCCCACGTTTCAGGTGAGATCTGTTTGTAGCGATGAAGTTACGAACTTCGTCGATTAACGACTAACGAAGTGACTACATGATAGAAGAAAATAAATGATTAAAGATTTTCTGATGATCGGCAGTGTCGTCTCTTCGGCTTGGATCCCAACACGGAATATCTGATGGTGATGGATTTTGTTCCGTGTGACGATAAGAGGTATCGATACGCGTTTCACAGCAGTGCCTGGGTTGTGGCGGGTCGCGCCGATCCTGTGTCACCTCCCAGAATCCACGTGCATCCTGATAGTCCGGCGAATGGCGCTCATTGGATGAAGCAACCGATCTCCTTCGACAAACTGAAGCTGACGAACAATCAGCTCGATGATAACGGACACGTGAGTCGATTGTTTTAATTGCTTCTCGCTTTATTTCTCTCTCTCTCTCTTTTTTATATTCAATAATTACATTATTAAATATTTAATGCCACATGATTTTAAAAAAGTCAATAATCATCGCATAGCACAGTTTTCACACACCGACGTTTCTCTCTCGCTCGAATTTTTCCGACGGTCACGTCAAGTCGTTCCGTGAAGTACATCTACGTGATAAAATAGAATGAGAGATGCGAGAGTTTCCACGTGTTTGTCGTTTACGGACGAGTTCGTCTTAATTGACCTGAGATACGAGCATGTCGCTCTCGCGAGAAATTATAAAGTGCGCGGGAAAAAAAAAGCAACACGTCGTGCGCCGTTTTCACAGAGGAACATAACTGTCGTTTAAAAAAGAAAAAAACTATTAGACCGTAGATTAACGCTTGCATATCTCGGTTCTTTTCTTTATTAAACGATATATAACAATAATAATTATAAGACTAGACATGCATCGTGTTATATGTTACATTAACGTTGCAGTTGTGTATATTCCTGTAATCCAAGTTTTTCACATTTAAAAACGTCAATGTATAAAAGTGTTCAACGTTTTATCTACATGTATGACATATGGATTCTGGTAAATGCAAAAGCTTTTTCAAGAATTTTTCCAAAAGAAGAAAACGATATTTGCGAGAACATAGATTGCGATATATAATTTCACAACAAAGCGCGTTTTAAAAATCATTGCCATTTACATCTCGACATGTCCTGTCTGCGACGTATAGATTTCGCCTTCCTGTCGCCACAACGCGCGGTTTAAAGCGACAGCGTCGTGCGTGTAAAGTAATATAAACAGATGTAATATAAACTATACGCGTAAGAGAGCCTGGGAAAGAGGCTGCACTAACGTGCGTTGTGTGTGTGCAGAGAAAGAAAAATCGAAACAGCGATCGGTATATCGGCTCGTTCTGATCGTAGACGATTTTAATTCAAAAGTGAGAAATCTCTCGCAAATCTATCTAATTTCTTCGATATGATAACAAAATCTACTTTTTTTTCACGACGATTTAACGCAACGTAGACACGAGAATTAAATCTGCTTGTAAAAATTTTGCAACAATTATCTCCAACTGATATTATTCTTACAATTATCGACGACAATCAACAGAAACGCGACCAATGCATCATTAAATGCGGTCCGGGTTTAGCTTTTCTTTCCGCAACAAAATTACAGAACGAAAGAACTCTGCGTTTACTTCTCTCTCATTCGTAACGCGTGTTTAACATAGTAAAACAATTGTTAAAAAAAAAAAAAAAACGCAAAGTATGTACGGCTAATTACACGAGCTGTGATTGATCCACGCGGATGCGCTTTAATTCTCTCGCGATTGCACGTACATACATTGCAGTGACAGCGGCAATGGCAGCGGCAATGGTGCGCGTGATGCGCACCTACAGTGAAGCCTAAAATAATCTCTCGTGGCCACGTTCGTGCCAAATTCATCAAGCCGACCGCGAATGTGATCGCGCAATCGACTCGGTGTTGCGATGTATCGGCATACCACAATGAACGATACAACATACCTTCCGATACCGCGCGTACGTTGCATGTGGTGCGTTAAGCCGCGATATGTAGGAAATGGGAACAAAAATTTTACCGATCGATAATTAACAACATCACGTGTCACATAACGCGATCAGAAGCCACAAGTTGCGTCAGTAAATAAATTGCAACCAGAGCTGTTCGTAAAAAAAATAAAAAAAACAATATTGCCATGAGAGATACTGAGCACCACTTATTCTGTGTGTATTTAACTATTCACGTGCAATCGCACTCCAAAGTTTGTACGATCGTAAAAACACCGAGGTTTTCCTCGAAACGTGATTTATCTCTCGACATTCGAAACATCTTTGAGAGAAGAGGAAGCTTGTTCAGGCTCTCCTCGCTCGCATTTCTCCCAAGAGCGCTCTTTTCTCGCGCGCGCGCGAGAGAGGAGGACCTCTGACCCGTGGCAAGAGATCGTTCTTTTTCCTCGCGCGCAGCAGCAGTTTGTTCCTTTAATTGCACACCGAAAAATGTGGCACCGGGCCGTGTAAAAAATCCGTGGGCGGGTCGGGAATGCCTGTACCGATGCTCATCGTTAATTGAGGGCTATCGCGAAGCGTCTTCGGATATTTGATGGAGAGAAAGAAACTTTTTGTTATTTTTTTCTATTATTATCTAAGCGAGACGAAAATAAAATTTTTATCTCGCGACGAAGTTGTGACTTTTCTCCTGGGCTGTAATTGATAAATTTAAAAAAATACGAGAGACTCGTATATACGCTGTGAAATACGAAGCGCAATGCGCGACACGTTAGACGAGGAATGTAAATACTGATTTACGATGATGATAAAGGATTCGAAGAGAAGAAATACGAGAGTATTACTGATAAAAACAGTCGACTCGATAGAGACAGCGTTTCATTTTTGGAGCCACACGCGCTTTTATATCCATTGCAGGATACGTATAGGCGTGTGCGCGTCTTCGAGCCCACTGACTCGCATGCCATCATGGGGCATGTGCACGTAAGTGCGCAGAGGGAAGGACAAGGGTGTCATATTGCGGGCCCCGGGGTTAGTTTTTTACACTAATTAGTCACCGACGCTCTTCTGGCTGTCAAACATTGTGTGACCGCCCGTAGCGTTTCTTCCTTCCACACCGGCTTTGAGCCTCACGTGTCCCCGTTTCCTATCCTCTTCTGTGGTCCGTGGTTTTTTTTCTCTCGATTCGCGCCATACGATGACGACTTTACCGAATTCTACCAATCGGTTGAGCTCCGTAAAACTGCCTTTTATTTTCATTTTATTCGCAAACTATTAAGGTTCCTGCAGTATTTTCGATGACGACGTCAGAAACAAAAAAATATACAAAATATACGAAATTTCCGAGTATCCGGAAGCAACAAGAGAAAGAAAAAAAGATGGAAAGCCTTCTTTTAGATTTTGTAGATCTTACGAACTCGAGGGAATTATATATTTGATAATTTTTTTTCTCTCTCGTGTAGTTTTTCACATTTGTTCGTAGACTCGAAGCGGTTTTTTCCTGCGCATAAGACTTGTTTTGGGTTCATTCGCAGATCATCTTGAATTCGATGCACCGTTACCAACCACGGTGTCACGTGGTCGTGGCTCCCTCGCCACCGGGTTCGGCGCCGGATCCTCGCACAGAGAACTTCAAGACGTTCATCTTTCCGGAGACCAAGTTCACCGCCGTGACCGCGTATCAGAACCACCGGATAACGCAGCTGAAGATCGCCAGCAATCCGTTCGCCAAGGGTTTTCGGGACTGCGAGTCCGACGAGTGCGACGGCGTGACCGTCGCCGGGATGCAGAATCCCAGCAAGAGGCCGGCCACGGGGGCTGGAAGCGCCGGAAGTGTCTTGTCTTCTGGTTACAATCCGGTGCCGACGGCGATGCCGATTCCGAGCATACCCGCTGCCCAGGAGCACCATCAGTTCTACGGCGCGACGTCCGCCAGCCATTGGGCGCATTATCCGAATCATCATGGACAACCGTCGGCGCACGTGAACGCGGTCCATTATCCGACGCACACGCAGCATCCGCACTCGAGCGCGCCTCTTTACGGACCACCGCGATAAAATATTCATCATTTCGCCGTGTTATTTCTTATCGATTTCCACAACAGGAGACATTTAACGTGCCATGTGTTTCAGAAACTGTGAAAGTTTACAAACTCTCGTATTATATCATTTGTTCTCTTTCGAACGTGCGTAGTTAGTTTTTCTAGACAACAGTGATAAAGGATTTTAAGTGGTGTGTCTGGGAAACAAAAGAATATATTAGAAGTATTTTGAAAATTTTTGATCTCTCACACACACACACACAAACATATCAGATACAAAAGTTTGCTTATAAAAAGCTATACTTAAATTAAAAAACATAGTTTTATATAGCTTACGCGTATATTTATATATTTTTTGTGTATTACGATGATTCTTTTGAAAAGTTGGAGTTTTTATTTGACTGAAGAAAAAATTTAAAGAACGGCTGATAAGTGCCTTGCGATAAATATATATGCAATCTTATACCAAAGATATATTGTGTCGATATTTGACACACAAGTTCATATTTACATATAACGCTTACGTGCAATAAGATAGTCTTTGACTCTGACACATATATTTACATAGAACGATATGGAACAGATTTTATGATTATATGTTTGGATAACGTGCAATAACTCGTACACTTTTGCACCGAGTGCGTCTTGGTAAACGTAAGATTTTTAAACATTCACACACGTCTTTTTTATATTCATGTACATAAATATTTATTTTCCTTCTTTCTGAATTTTCGAAATAACGCCAAAAACATACAGAATCAAAATAATGTAAAAATAACCGCAAAAGTCGTCTCTTATTTGCGAGATCAATGTCATCGACCTTCGCTCACAACAGCTTCGGTCGATTTGCGCGCAATAGACGAATCAACTGATCGAAGTTGCGCCAACGAAGTTATGGAAGGCCGGGAAAGTACCCTAAGTGCCTTTTGTAGGAGCAAAGTGCGTCTATTTATATTGGGTGTCTCAAATGCCAAACGGGCCTAAAACGTTCCCGAGCCAAGACGGGGAAAGCAAACGCGCCGTGACACTCCGTAAGAGTACGGTGGTTTTATATACTAAGTGCCTTAATAAATTATGCCGCCGGTCGTATCGTGCCATTGTGCTTTTAACTTTTTAAGACTTTCGTTCTCGATGTATAATACACACAAGTAGAGAAACATTTTATGACCAAATGGGGAATAAACAACGAATAACACGAAACATAGGCAATCTGTTTCTCTTCCTCTTTCTCTCCTCTAAACCCAGTTTTTTAGCTTCTCCCACAAAATCGAATGTGATTTTAATGTTCCAACACATATTCTCATTTTTACAATTTCTTCAATCTGTAAAATTTTTGATGAATATTTCACAAGATATTTTCTTCTTTTTTTTAATAAATAAAAATTACAATTTTTATTACGTCTACAAGTGAGAAAAGCGAAAGCTGTGAACAATATTATAGTGATATTTACGTCTTGTAAAACTGTGCAACAACGATATCTCTTTGCTGACAATCATGAAAACTGTAGTTTGACATCGCGAGTGTCGGAAACGATGAGAGCCTCAGCGGCAACGAAGCGAAACGGGAGGAATTCAAGCGTCTGAAGTCTCCGAGAAACGACGGATGGGCCACAACGTGACGTTCACCGTGATTGATGACTGCGTGAGGAACAACGCTGTGTAAACATATTACAAGCGTATGCTTAATGATCGCAAGTGGCTACAGTAGTAGTAGTCTCTCGAAAACTTAAACGTTTCGCACTCGTCCGTACATTGTCAAAAGTGTTCTCGTTGTTAAAAAAGAAAGAAAAGGATGAAAACACTCGCTGGTATCTAGTAAGATTTAAACGCGCTAAACCTTAGTATATTCCATGTATTTTCATCATTATATTCTTGCATAAGAATTTATATAACTCTCAAGATTTGCATTAAAAGAACAAAATTATATAACATTCATAAATATAACGCTAATACGTCGAAAACTTAGCGCGTTTGCTTTTATTAATTAACCAACTTGCGATCATAAAACAAAAACGTTAAAACTTTTGCAAAAAATGTAATCAAATTTATTTGTAATTAGAGAATTTTATTATTTTCGGAAAGAAAATTAATTTATTATCTTAGTTCACGCGGAACATAGAATCTAATTATTAAATCTTTGCGGTCCAACGTCGAGTGTGACTCGACATTAATCAAAATTAATTCGGACCAGACTATTCGGAATGAGAAAAAAATTTGGACTGCAAAGGATTAAATTACACTTTGCAACACTTCGCTTGAAGATGCAAGAAAAGATGGAGCAAGAAATGTGTGCACATTGTGCCCCATGCGTGAGGGAGGTCTTACCGTACTTTTGACACCCCATAACCCTATAAACACAAGAGTGTAATATAAAGCCGCGAAAATGTGCGTTGTCTATAGAAAAGCCGCGGGTATCGACGGCGCGTGACGGCGCCGGCCGTAAAACCCCTCCGTATTCTTTCATCTTCGTCTTAGGTGTTGCGGAGCTTAACCGGAGTTAATCCCGAGAGGTCAAGCTGACACCGTGTCGCCGTCGGTGACACTCCTCCTTATGAGTTCTGTACTTACGAGTCAAAGGCACCGGCTCGTAAAAAAAAAAGAAAACATCGTGCGAAAAGCTTTTACCGCCAACGTTGTTTCAAACAGCACGTGTTCATAACATCTCTTTCGTTAAAGAAAATGAGTTGATTACCCGATCACGTTGTTAAAGAAGTTAATTCTTAAAATCAGTAAGAGATCAATAATGCAATCACATGTAATTAAAAAATTAATAAAATAAAATACAAAACAAAATATTGCATTACACGGATTATAATCTCGGGTTTTTAAAAGAACTTTCAAGTGTGCTTGAATTTTTCACAATACAACAAATTCGACGTATATAACGAGAGGCAACCGAGCGTAAAAATGGAGTGCGCGAAAGAGCTTAATAAATCTTTCTAATTTTCCGGCGATGACTTGGTCACGGATCAAATACATCGACAAATAAATCGCTCAGAAGGTTGGAAGAAAAAAAGAGGTAAGAGGGAGGGAGGGAGGAAGAGAGGGAAACGCGCGGGCGTGCCTTCAGGAGGAAGGAGCTATCCTACGGATCATGAATCCATCATCACCACCTAGCACGACGGGCTGTGTGTGTATGCACAGTGGCAGAGATCTTTTATAGTTTCTATGTCGTCGTTGGGTGGCGAAATGTTTCCTAAGTTTTCAAAGAAGATCTTGCGCGTTTAATATTTCAGTTACAATAAATTAAATACGATTTTTATATGAAAAATGTTTATCGTGCTGCATTGGTGCTGCACACAGTTTTTTTTTTTTTTATATTTGACGCTGTCTTCTGTTCGCTTAAAGTTCGTTTAAATATTAATTAAATATCGATAAAACACTTCCTGATTAGTATGTGTACATATATATGTATTTATATACTAATTAAGAATTGTTATATATATATAGTGTTATATATATATATAATTCTTATTTTTCTTAGACATTGGGCTTTACCGATGATTTACCGATCATTTCTTTGAACTCGTCACACGTACTACTTTCGAGAATTCGAGAACTCTTTCTAACTCTTCGAACAGAAGACAGCTCAGCATAGATCTGAAGAAGCGTCGCGATGCGACGACCAACAAACACATGCAGAAGTTCATATTCCCGCACGAATACGGCCGTAATGACAGATTTACAGATTCCAGCCATCGCCATCGTCCTCCTTCACGGGGCGATTCTTAAAGCGGAAGGCGCGTCTCTCGTACGAATGGCCGGAGTGCACGTCAAATCGCACCTCGACTGTTTATACTTTACGTCTACAACCTTTTCGTTCCCCTCGTCGGTTGCTCACTTCCACTTTTGTCGCCGCCATCACCATGCCTCGTCTTCCATCCCCCATCGTATTTTAACTTTTCTTCATGATCTTCGCACGTTTCACGTAGTTATTTAAGTCCGCGAGAACGTTTGCGAAAATGATAGCGCGAGTGAAAGTTCGTATACACACATTTCATGTGTATAAGATGTGCGCAAGTTTCGATCAATATGGACAACTGTGATTAAATGTAAACTATATTATATGTTTTCGATTGTTTCATAATTTGCGCGAAAACTATTGAGCGAAAGAACTAGAGGTTCGCGCACACGCGAATTTTCACTTTGATATTTCCACAAACCAATTTCCTTTGATGACTCTAGCGCATTGGCTCGCACAATCGAATTAATCTTCACTTTTTAGTTTCTTAATTTATATTTACTTTTTCGTGGATAAAATACAACTGCTTATGTCACATCTGTCAATCTCACTTTGCTGTACATATAAGATGTAAGACACTGCTATTTAAAAAAAAAAAAAAAATCAAAATATAAACTTAAAAATAAACAGATTTATATCGACAGATATTTATATTGACAGATGTGACACGTGCAGTTGTATTTTACATTAAATATAGAAAATTAAATTTTTTAAATACTTATATACGTATATTATAGAGAAGCAAAGATTTGCCACGGACGTACGATAAAAGAGCGAGACAGACACGCGCCACTCAGAGCTCGATCTGATATTACAACACGGCAGAGAGAGGGTCGTCCCTTTTATTTACAACGTAAGGTAAACTTCTTCTAGACACTCGTGGCAGTTACGGTCAGTGTCTGTCTTCGCGTGCTTCGCTTGCTTGGACAGATTTTATCCTCGCAGATAGATATGTCCGTTTTCTTCTTCTTTTTTTTTTAATACCTTGCATGAAAATTTCCTACGCGCACGTGTAGCGAGAAATAAAAAAAGATGAGTACGTTATCTCAACAATAACAATATATCGTGTCCGTAACATTAACATATCACGTCGTCAATGGAATGTAATATTTTGCAAGATGCAAAATATAGAAACGATCCAGAAAAAAACTTCGCGAGTAGCCAAAAAAAAAAGATACATCGGTATTTTTGAAATATAAATTATACAAATTTTATCTCTCTCCTAAAAAAAAAAAAAAAAATAAAATATATATTAAATTACCCGCAAATGGCTTGAAGAATCGTCTCTCTGCTTCTTCCCTCCTACCCTACAAATACATTAGAACTTCCGGCTTGAGACTTGTGTGGTGTGAAAGTAGGAAATGAGAACTAAGTAATGTGTGCAGTTTGGCGGTTTTCTCAAGTTTTCGATCGTGGCATAGTCGGCACACATATCCTATCTCGCCGCTGGAATCCTCATATGTCTGTCAGCGTGGCTCTCCAACACCTCGGGGTCTCTCGGTTCGCTTTTGCTCGCGCGCGGATGCTCGCGCGGAGCGAACGCGCCGGCAATACGAGCGAAGACGATCTCTCTCTCTCTCTCCCGTGTCCTATCCCACTGTCCCACAGCTGAACCAAAATATCACCGACGACTAGTGGCCAGAGTCCAGGGCCGTATGTTTACTGTAACATTATCTTCGTAAGAAGAGATATTCATTCGCGCGTATGATACGAGAGGAAATCAACATATTCGACGTTTCGGTACATATTATAAATTTTACAATACTCAAAATTTGTGTAACTTTACAAAAAGTTAAAACATTAATAATCTTACATGTGTGTATTAAAAAAAAAAACAACATCACTTCAAAACACATGAGACTAGTCAAATATTTGGCCTGTGTATTTTATTCTTGACCGTCTAATAAGTTTTGCACAATAAGAGAGTTTACACTCGTTACTTTTGCTTTATATAGATTGTAAGTCGATTTGACGAGATTAACTAGCGCGCGTGGACGCATCGTATGATTCATAATTAGATCTGTTTTAATCCAGTTTGTTTTCTCTCTTATTTTTTTTCTTTTCCATTTTCTTTACATTTGTATATACGCGTATATAAACACAAAGGTACAGTTAGAATCTTTTACTTACAACGTTAACATTGCATATGTATATAGCAATAGATTCATTGTGTGCTTAAATTGACACTTTTCGATAATTATATATATCGCAAAGAGCTTAATACAAAATAACAATTGGTGTTATTGGTTTAGTCCTTATACGTGTACGATTTTCTATAATCGATATACAGATAAAATTATATGCGTCTGTAACATGATCGTGTCTACTTAATTAAAAAGTATACAATATCAATAATATCAAAGTTTTGAATTACACACGGACACATCTCAGAAATCTCCGAGTAAACATTTGTACAAACGTGAAAAAAAAATTAAAAACTTCATAGACATATTCGTTATTTTGTAAATATATAATTGTGTAGTACCTTTTAAAATGCCTGATACGCTTATACACATACACATATTATATAGATATGCTACTCGTGACGGATAAATTAGAAATATCACACATGCGCGCAGAAAAGAGTACCTCGATTCGAAGATAAATATAAAAATTCAAGATTGCATGCTAAAAAATAAATTGTCGGGAGAAATATATATGTGGATATAAATATATCAATCGAAGAAATATGATGGATGTTTTTATGTGAATTTTATTTATAAAAGAAATTAATGTACAGGGTATTTGTTGTTTTGAAGAGGATGCTAAACATGATCAGTTTTTTAACTTCGTAAGATCCTCACGTCGTTCTTGTTTTCGTAGAGTTTTATATTGTGTCTTTTAGTTATTATCGAGGATGATTTCGTGCTTTGTGCGATGTGCAGTGATAATGGGAAACAGTGCTGATGGAAATGAAGAAGACGCTAAATAAAACTAGGGTAAAGGGGAGCGATGGACGGGGAGGCGGGGGGATCTCAATAATAATAATAATATTAACAATATTATTCACTTCAATGGGAGAGTTTACAACTGAGAAATCGCAAACATCCGACCGCAAGAGGACACGTTGTTTCTTATTATTGGCATTACTTCAGAATTAGACGCTTATTACGACGACGACAACATTAATTGCTGTACGATGCGCGTTCTTATGTTCACTATTCACACACGATCGATACCACCTCACTTTTATGAACTACTATATTATCCGTTGAAAGTAATCCAGAGAAGCCTTGCTACAATATCATTGTAACACGAATACTTACTTCTGCTTGTTATGAGAGAGACAAATAAGAACACGCGCGCATTGACTTATTGGCCACACACATGTTTCGACTTTATAGAACGAAAATCTCGTCTCCTTTTTTTTCTTTAATAGTTTTTTTCCCACAGTTCATATAAATATATATTTATAAAAGTACGTATAAGACGTAATTCGATATTGTTTACAAATTTGTGCAACTTACAGAAGTATATCAAGCTATATAAATATCTATATTTTAGGGAATTAAATCTAGATGGTCACTAGTCGTGAATATTCGTATGTCAACGTTTTTATGAAGGCGTACTTACATAAAAACAAAAATAAAAAAAAATAAAAAAAAATAAAGCAAAAGCAGATATATGACAAATGTCCTACATATCGTCACAATATCAATGTATAAACTGATTGAAAAGAGATCTTGTTTTCTTTCTTGGCAAGAGATTATCAATATTGCTCTTAAGATATTATTAATATATTGCCCTTTTTCTCGTTTTTCTCTGATTAGTTATTATCGATATTGGTGAACAAATGACAGGACTAAAAGACACAGATATTATAATTAGCAGATACAAAAAGTGAATTATACAAGTGGTTGCTGTTTTACTTCTTACTTTGCGCAACTGTTTTTGAAAGAATATCGCGGCGTATGATCCGCTCTAATATTATCAGTAGATTGGTTTTTTCATCACTACTATTTTTGTTTTACATGTAATATATTAAGCTACAAACATACGCTATCATTTACTACTTCCGACAAACTTTTATGAAAAGCAACGCTCCTCCGGATTTTCTGGTAGACGTGATTTTTCTGACTTTTTGTAACTATTTCTGCAGGGTTTCATAGTCAACCAAAAAAAAAAGTAATAAAATAATAATAATAGTAATTATTATTATTATAAATATTTCTTTCTCTCTCGCTATCTCCCCCTCTCTTACTTAAAATCTTGTGGATGTGATGGTGGATCAAGGATAGCAGTTGTAAATCCTAAGCATCGCATTTAAAAAGACAAGTCTAAAGAGTTTACTTCTTTTTGTTCTTGTTGTTTGCACCTCGCGGTGGCGTCACCGGTCGCCCCGCATTTAGACCGCCATATGTGAATTTTCTCTTATCGGCCGGTTTCAAAATTTGGAAACTGCACATGAGAGTCTCGTCTACCGACATCATGGCACCTGCATTGTCAAACTCGCCACAATAATTCGGGGCCGAGAATAACGTCACCAAC
Source organism: Pseudomyrmex pallidus (assembly GCA_014825455.1). Classification (NCBI taxonomy): domain Eukaryota; kingdom Metazoa; phylum Arthropoda; class Insecta; order Hymenoptera; family Formicidae; genus Pseudomyrmex; species Pseudomyrmex pallidus. Next base: position 2,605 of record QVNV01025522.1, on the reverse strand, counting down.
TGCCGTTTAGCAAAGAATTCGTAACCGTCTTCTACCACCTAAACAACAATTCGATTCGATTTTGTAATGCATTAGAACTACACAAAAATGCAGAAACATAGGTTATGTACTAAATGTATCATTAATGTAGTATTACCTGGTGTGCGCGACATATAAGATCAAAGTCATGTTTGTGTAAAAACTTGGCAACCACTTCTGCACCAAATGTAAACGATACACCACGATCATTTTCACCCCAACCCATTGTGTCTTTATCAGGATCTGACCACAACAAATCACAGAGCAGTCCTTGATCAGGTACATCCGTTGGTCGCATAATACGTCTGATCTGTTCCATGCTCTGCAGATCCGGACTCAAGCCTCCGTGACAACAAAATATCTTTTCATCTACTATCGCAGCAACAGGTAGACAATTGAAGCAATCGGTAAATGTTTTCCACAATTTAATATTGTAACGACGTTTACCTAGAATATAAATTTTAATTGTAGAGACATGTTATGCACGCGCGCACGCGCGTGCACATTATTTTTAAAAGAACAATGTAAAACCATCTCAATAAAATTTTATTATTTGCAAACTCTCTGAAATTGATTTAAATAAATAATGTTCTCTTTAAATATTATTATTATTGCACAAGCTGTTGATGCAAAAAAAAAAAAAAAAAAAAAAAAAAAAAAAAAAAAAGGGTGGTATCTAACTTTGATAAAGTCTCATACTCACATTCGTCATAAAATCCATATATCCTATTAATGGACGCACATTCATGGTTTCCTCTTAACAAGAAAAAATTTTCAGGATACTTGATCTTATAGGCAAGAAGAAGACAGATAGTCTCTAACGATTGTTTCCCTCTATCTACGTAATCTCCCAGGAAAAGATAATTGCTCTCAGGAGGAAACCCACCATACTCGAATAATCGCAACAAATCGTAGTACTGCCCGTGTATATCACCTTGCAAAAAGAATTTGTAACTATTAATAAATAGCGCCTATGTTATTATAAATATATATATATATCTCTCTCTCTTAGAAATTACTTGTATGTATATATACTTAGAAATTACTTGTAAATAACTCTTCATAAATTTCCAAGAGAAAGAAAGCACCTATTTACTCACCACATATTTTTAAGGGTGCTTCAAGTTCTAAAAGAATAGGTTGTGACAGAAAAATTTCACGTGACTTGAGACACAATCCTCTAATCTCCACTTCTGTCAACTGAACATTCTTGCCTGGTCTGGCCCCTCGAACTAGAGATATCACATGAAACACACTCTTAGAATGATAATGTTATCAACATAAAAAATGTAAAAGATAGTAACAAATTCTATTACTCTTATATGATATTTTAATGTGATCATCTTATTGAGCTTGAAGTTGGTAAAACAAAAAGACATTATATATACTTGTCTTATCAACTTGATACTTGTTTATGATCTTTTAGTCTTTTACTGAAGATAAAATGCTGAGAGACACCAATTGAAGCGCACTTGAGATAAACAATTGCTTGCGAATAATACAAGATCTTTTGGAGTTTTTTTTTATATCTAAAGGCAGAAAGGCTTTTAAAAAAAAGGACAATTAGGTGCAACAATCGAGTATTATTGCACATAGCTAGAACCATTGTGTGGAGTTATCAATATATATTGCGATATATTACATAAAAAACAAATTAACCATTCGCTTGGAGGCAACAAGAGCTTATCGAGACGTGGTTGTTGGTTTCGGGGACATTGCGTAACGGGAGCAAGATAGTGGTCAGGACGGTGTTTTACGGTGTCCTTGAGAACAAAAGAGACCGAAGAGAAAAAACGGGCGCGCCGCTGCGACACAGCGAACGACACTAGGAGGATCGCAAACGCGGAGAAATGCGCATGATGACGAATGCACAAGAACGGGCGAGAGACGTTCGCCGCGTTGCGTCGCCATCCCCTCTACCCCTTTTCTTCTTTGCTGAGTACAGCGATCGACCAGTTTTACCTTCCAAGAGCCGAGCTATGATGTTGTCGATGTTCAACTTGTCGGTCTCAGCCATCGGGCTGGAGTCTCGTGCGCGTCCCGGGCTTTACACGAAGCACTTTATTCCACAGAAGATTGCGCCTTCAAAATGTCTTGGTTGAATGCCGCACGACACTCAGGATCACGATCGCGATTTCGTAAAGTACTCGCAATGGCCGCCCGGACAACCGCGCACTCCACTCCCTTTCGTCTCTTCTTTCCTCTCCTCACCCCTCATCACGCGGCTGCGACAGTCATACCAAACGCTTGCTTGTTTTTCCAACTTCCCGAGCATGCGCGTCACTGTGAATCGCCTTTCGAATTCGGCGCTGCCATCACAGAGCGAGACTGATGATCGATCGGTTGGTTTTAGCGGAATAAACCAATCAAAGCGACCTGGGTGTCAAGCCGTTTCGCTCTAATTGGTCACTTTTTAAACGTCAAACAATATACGTAATTCACTGCTCGTGGAATACGGGCTTAAGCATAGCATGTTCTCAAGCGCCATGATGTCTATCATGATCTGGTATTTGATGCTTTCGCGATGTATTGTATTAACATGCAAAGATGTTTTTCGGGTTTGAACCGCGTTAGTGTCATTTTTATA
>QVNV01025521.1:0-88694 GCA_014825455.1 Pseudomyrmex pallidus | reverse complement strand
CACTCTATAAGAATTATCAATTAGTAAGATTGTTGATTATTTACCTTCGTGGTCAACCTCAATCACGCGCTCCATATTTCTCCTTCGCGTTAATTGCCAAATACGAGGCGATATATCGATCGATGCGGTGAAAACGCGCTTCTACAAATTCGCGTATTATACGACAGGCTCGAATTTATGCGGCAACTGTGCTAAGAGTACAAACTATACGAGCGGAATTACTTAACATTAATTTTATCACGAACCGCGATAAAGGCTGAAATATATTACGTTGGCCACCACTTGCCCCGCGATCATCTCTCGCATCTAACTGCAAAACGCGTTTGTTATACTCTTAAATACGAAACGTATAATACTGTAGACTATCGCCACGCAAAATTTATCCCCGTGTAAACCCCTTCCCGAGTAGCAGCAGCAGCAGCAGCTCGTTCGTCTCTAGCGAGCATAACGATTTTTTTTCTTTTTCTTTTCTTTTTTTTTCAACGAGCGGTAACGAGCTCCTGTTCCCGCGCGCAAAGATAAAGAAAATGCTTGTTGTTTATTTCACGTTTCACGTGATGTAACACGCGCGAGAATAGCGCGTATTCTCTGTCGATCGTATTTATCTTCGCCGTTGATCGTGGCCCACCGGAACTCTGGTGCGATCATTCTTTGTTTACACACATCTCCGTTTGAAGAATCGAGATTCCTAATGACTCCCGCACTTCCGTTCAGAATTCATCCCCTCGTGCCTCCTTTCGCGCGTTAATTATCCGAACAGCATGAAGTATCGAGGTCGATGTCATTGCGCTCCGCGCGTAATGAAGAAACAAGAACTTCCTTCCTCCGCGTCTTCATTATCATTGCCTCGCCTCTCGGCGAGGAATGCATATTTACTGTGAATTGTTTCTAAATTGCCTTGCTGTAGAAGAGAATGAAAACAACAGAAGTAATATAAAACAAAACTATCAAAAAAAATTGATAGTATCGGAAAAACACGGTGTTACTTTCACGTCGGATGATAAAAGCTAAAGTACTCGTCGTAACACGACGCCTTACGCGAGGGAGAGGTGGTTCATAAATTTTACCGGTACCGGGCGAAATCAACGATGGCGATGAAATTCCGTAATTTACGACCGCCATCGCCGGGGGTAATTTGAGCGATGCGAGTTTAAAGCGCGGCAACAATGAGGCATGTACCGCAACGCATAATCGTTTCACCCCCTCCGTCGATGCGTAGATAAGTCAGAGGCGTGTCTCTCGCGAAACGCGTGCACAAACCTGTCATGTGAGCGACACACTGCGTTAAGTCGCACGACGATTATCGGCGACGCGGCGCGACAGGTGCGCGTCGATAACGCCATCGACAATAATTGCGAATCGTAGTCGATAGCCGTGCCTGACGCGCGTGCGATGCTTCCGCTACACGACGACGACGACTACGACGACTGATTCCAATCAGCGAAATGACTGTCTCTCTGTCTCACTTCGTAAAATGTCGAGCAAGTGAAAATGTCACTTATTAAATCAACGCGCAGAATCTCGAGCAAAAATACACTCCGTTTAAAGTAGTCTCAAGGATGATCCTCTTGAAAATGAAAAGATTGATTGATAAAAATAGTATGCAAAGAAAAAAAAATATAAATTTGGCCATTGCGCTAGAAAATACAGGTAGTTGGAAACGATGGTGCGCAAAATCATCGAGAATTTGCAATCGCTTTTAAAAATCGAACTATATTTTGATGCAACATTGACGCGATAAAGTGTCAGAATCATGAAGTGACGTTTATTATTTTTGTCCCCTTACATATATGCATATATATAGTAGCTAAAATCCGTTTTTTCCATAAATGAATGAAGAAAATTACCGTTTTATTTTTTCATTCACACTTCCCGTTCTCACACTACTTCCCCTATTCCATCAATGAAAAATAAAGTATCTAATCTACTTATTTATAATTAACTACATATTTAACAACACTGCTATTAGCGCCACTTCGCTAATCTTGTGTATTAGTAAGAGGATAATGAACTGAAAATTAGCAGACCAAAATATCTATGTCACTATAGAGATTTCATTATAAACTGTTTGTATTTAATTAAATGAAAACACGCGGAATTTCGTGTTAAACGTTAATATAAGACGCGGAGATTGACAAGGAAGAAGGATCAAGAAGATTACCGTAAACGGGCAGATCGTACCCCCGGATTTCCCCGTTGCGAAGTAGCGTGCGGATTTAAACCGCCAAATGGACGATCGGCGCGCGAATCTTCGGGCGGACCACATAATCCGGATCACACGATTAAAACGTGAAAATAACGTCGTTACGTCGGGAACGGTGAAATCGTCCTCAATGCCGGCGTCCTGCCTGGAGAGAATCTCGGTCGTGGCACGAGGGGTAGAGACGCGGAACGCGGGGGGCGCACGAAGAGGGGCAGCCGGCAGTCGGGGTAACAGTAACGACGTCGACGCGGGGTTGGCGCGGAGGGTAACTCCCGTCGGAGTCTCCTCCGGCGGCGAAGAGGGATGGAAACGGGAATACGATTGGTTTGTGAGGGTCGCCATTCACGGGGGTCGCCGGTGCCGTTTGGAGTCTGCGCTCTTCCTTGATCCCGAGAGAAGCGTTTCACTCGTTTCCAGAGAGAAACGAGAGAAGGACGAGAGAGAGAGAGCGCGGGGGATGGCGGACGACGTGGAAGATCCTTTCCGCCGAAGGCCACAGAGAGAACACCGGGGGAGCTGGAGGAGACGGAGAGAACACCGCCGGCCGACCAACCGGCGCGGCTTGACGGACGTCGCGACGCCCTACGTCACCTTTATCGCCGACGCCCTCCCCCCATCTCTCCTTCTTGGCCTCTCACTTCGCTCCTTCTAAATGGGAGAAAGAAACGATCCCGCAGTTTTTACGTCTTCTATAGACGCCGGATCGCGAGCTACTTCTCCTTCTTTCACTTTCGACATCGCCAAATACGAGTCTGGAGATGTGCTTTTTTCGTCTAAACGGCTATCGATGAAAGAAAGAAGCCGTTTTTCTTCTTTATTATCTCTAAAATTGCTCAAATATCTTTGTGACAACGGTACATCGTGATTTTCTAATAATTGTACATAACAACAATTGTTCTCTTGGTTTTCTTTTTATACACAAGAATAAATTACGATATTGTTATAAATTACAATCCTGTTATCAAAACAAATGTATGACAACTCGTTAAACGAAGTGTAAAAGCTTCTCATAGTTCGGTGTGGTCCTGGTGTAGGATGTCAGTATGACGGTCTACTAAAAACGTTATTTACGACGTCGTTTCGCAGTTAACGTTTCGATTGGGGCAGGTCGGGCTCCTGTCCGATCTGTTTATGACGAGGACAAAAATCCCGCGGAGGATTGAGATATCGCCGCGATGTGCGGCATCGAAAAGCGGGAGTGTGAGAAAATGCGCGATGTAACCGGATCCAACGCTGTTGCAGAAGCGTTCGCAGAGGCTCGCACTGATTCTCAAAAATATACAGCTTGTCGCGACGTATATTCCTTGAAACGTCGCGATAGTATTTGTCATATGTACATTCTCTGTCTTGTGTTCTGCGCGAACGAAGCCGACAAGTCGCGCGACATAGCGACGCGAAAATATTTCATGACAATGAACACTTTTATGGGGAATGTTTGTTCTAACGTGTTCATATGTGACAAAGTACGAAATTGACTTCGGAATGTGTTATTTCAAAATTAAAGATATCACCATGAGTGTCTTTTGGAAATTTGTCAATAAAAAAGAGAGACAAATATACAATTATTAAATAAAAATAAGTAAAAAAATTTTTTTTAAACTTATTGTCGTTGCAAGAATTTTTTGCATAGAACAAAAATTAAATTGCCATTGTTTTCGAATGGAAGAAGCTTTCAAAAATCTTTGTATCGGTTCTTCGAAGAGAAATTAATTCGAACCGGTCATCGTGTATCGATTTTACATTGTTTTCGCGATATGCAGAACGCACGAGTTTATTAAGCGAGAGAGTCTGTCAGAGTATGCGAGCAACGCTGCGGAAAAAAGGAATGGGCGACCGTAAGACAGGTTTTGAAGAAGGTAAAGGGACGAAAAGACGCACCGAGCTACATACATATTTAAATTTAAACATAATGCAAATCGAGCGAGATAAGATGAATAATAATTGTAACAACAGGGGTGGGTAACTCGGAGTGAAAGAAGGCATTGCTTAAGGAGAAAAGAGGGTAGTTTCATTGTCGATAGAACAACGTTCAGAAGATAAACTCGCGATTATCTGATCTTTCGACTATAAAACGACGAGAAATTATTTGAAAACGCGAAGAACACGTCTGCTTGAATCTTCTGAGAGAATAGAAAGATTAAATAATAAACAGAGATAATGGAAAAATCTAACGCGGAGAGAAAGGAAAGTCATTTCTCACTCATTAGTAATTACGCGAGCGTACATCGCATTGACGGTCTTAATATAGTTCCGGCTGTTTTTTTTTTTTTTTTCCGTGGACCGAGTTCCAGTTTAAATTTTTTATTGCGCGTCGCTATTAGTCGTGTTTCCCCGACATCGCCGCTTTTATTGGCGCATCTGCCGTTCTTTACACCGCTAAGCGGACAATGCGATGCCGATTACCTGGATTATTTATGGCCACCGGGAAAAGTTCCAACAACGGAGTCTCGCGTCAATAATGTAAATTCGACGTCGTGTTCAACAATAAAGCGCAGCGCGAGACGCAAAAGTTCGCGGACGTCGGTAGATACGCAAGCATCGCGCGCGCGCGCGCACACACACACACACCGAGTGACAGTTGTGACAAAGTTACGTCTCTTTAACCGTATTACACCCTACTACAACGCGTCTCTCGCGCGCTCGCGCACGCTGGTTATTCCGAACAAATCGCGCGCGCTAGCCCAGATATCTAGATACTTTATTGTCACTTTACCTTGACATTATAGTCGACTTTTACGACTTTGAGCGTTATCTCTCGCGTCGGTATTTTTACTAGTTGAGACGTACAGTTGACTTTTTCAAGTTTTTTGCATCTTTTCGCGCGGAGCAATAAAAGAGAGATAATGGCACGTACACGTATTGTCCATGTTTCTTATTTTATTGTCAACGTATGGAAATTTTTATTGTTACGTATAAACTACGTTCGAGATGTTCGAGAACTCTGTATCCCGACTTGACAAAAACATCTGTACATGTCTATCCATCTGATTATAAAAACTCTGAGTGCGATCGCCGCGAAATTAATTCACAGACCGAGATAGGGCAAGATCGTCGTCGTAGCGTATCGAACCGTGCGACGCGACGTTTCAGCTGTCTGGAAAAAAGCCACCGAAGACACGGGTTCGTTAAGCACTCGCCGGGTGTGCGAGGGTGGAAGACGTGCGGTGTGTTCGACGGCGCGACGCGACGCGGAAGATGCCGAGGACGCTGCGGAGCGTTGCACCCACGAAAAAAATGCGAACTCGCGGCGATATTATTCCGCCGCGAAATATCTCTATTTAGACGATGACGGGGACGAAAGTGAAAGAAAAAAAACGTGGCAGGAAAGGGGAAGCAGCAGAGAGAACGTGCGCGGAAGAAGAAACGCACGCGGCGTCACGGTATCGGGCGCAGCACATTGGCGTTGGCACCGGCGGCGGCGACGCAACAATGCGCCGAGAGTGAACGGTAGATAGGTAGATATCCGATTAATTCCCATTGAATGTCTTTATTGTATTTAATGCTCTGTGCGCGCGGTACGAGCTCGCGCGGGCGTGCGAGGGAGACGGAAGACCGGAGGAAGACAAAGCGATAAGAGAAAGGTTGTGCCCCGTACGCTCGGCGCGCAGTCGATTGGCCTCCTCGAGTATATCAATGTGCAAGATACGGGTGTATCGGCTTTGCGCGTCGCCGGTATATATGGCATTGCACACACGAGACTATATTGTATATACACTATACGAGTAGATGCGTTGTGTGGGATACATCAGCGATACAAGTAACGTTGGACGACGATCGTCGTCTTCGTCGTCGTCGGGAAGAGGAGGAGGAGGTTACACACGGAGCGACTCGGGGCGAGTTACATGTATATTTATAATATAATCGCGGATACCGATCTCGGGAGTAACGAAAAAACTCGGCGTCAAGGCCGAGGGGAACTGCCGAGAAGGTGCGCGCGTGTAACGCATGACGCGCTTTTCTTTTACGGGCACCGCTCGCACGACCGTAAACCCATTTCGTTTCCCCTTCGCCGTAGGGAACGTCGTTTTTCCCAGCGTGCACCGGTCTAGGTGCCAAGCGGCCGCTTCCGCCGCGAATTCCATTCCTAAGCGCGCACGTCAGACCTGTCGGATCGGACGATACGTTAATTACTCGTCGCAAGAGTTCGCGCTCGCGCCGCGCGTCGGCGAGTAAACGGCCACGAGTATCGCGTGATTTCGCACTGCTTGCTGCTGCAAAACACTTAGGTACATGTAGATTTTAAAGCACTTTGCGCAACACGTACGATATCTCCGCTTCCAGGAGATGGCGTGCGAAGACATTAAATAGAATAAATTGAATTAATTAGCGCGAATCGGATATTCGTGAGCGTGCATATTGCGACTCTTTCTCTCATATAGTTACAACAATCTGTTTGATTTAATATTTAACTTGTATATTCTATTAAGGTGTGCGCTTTATCTCATTCTTTTGCATTTTAATTGTTTGAAAAATCGTTGAGAGAAATCGTTTGTTATTATAAAAACCAAGCTACACACCCTATCGAAAGAGATCTTAATTTGTTCAATCGCCTGTTCCGCTTAAGAAGATGAACGAACAGTCGGACGAGTAAGACGATCGATCGCCAGCTTTCAAGCGGGCAAAGCCCGTGCGCGGCCCAATAAAAATTTAGAACCTTTTAGCCGTTATACCCGTTGCCCGTCAAGAGCAGACAAATTCGGGAAATTTGCGAGACGGACGACGAACTGCCAGGCAATTTCGCGTCCGCGTGCGCGAGGGCTGTTTTCGGACCTATATATACATCTCAGTCGCTTCGAGAGAGCGAGAGAGAGAGAAAGAGAGAGAGAGAGAGAGAGGGGAACGGAGTTCAGGGTCGAGGCATACAGGTGGTCCATAACATAACAGTCACTGCGTTTTATCCGGCAGTAAACCGGCGGCAGGCGCGCTCCGGCTCTATGATTTAATACCTCAAACCCTTCCCGCACCCGACCACCCCCTTACGAACGCCCCCTCTTCGGTCGACTACCCTCCCCTCCCGAGCACGCCGGCACCCTGTCTCCCGCCTACCCTCTCGACATTGCATCCGCGTGCTTGCACTAACCCAGTGCCGCGGAATGGCATTATCAGCCGGATGCTTCTATGACTGCATACGGGTTAAATGGCATCGCGGCGGGAAGCCCAAAGGGCACTCTAATTTTGTCGATCTGTCACCCGCCGGCGAGAGTGCGTACTTGCGGAGCTGATACGGAGCAGAAGATACGGTCGCGTCGCGAAGAACGATGGAATTTGAACATTGCGAAATATTATGTTTTTTGCAAAATATTTGATAAACTGTGACTAATATTTTTTTGATGATGACAGAATGATTTGTGTCATCAATGTACATCGAAATATAATTGCGCTTTGTGAGAAATGCGCACCTTTATTCGTACGAACGTTCGTTTATTAGCAACCGTTTCTTGTAACGTTGAAATTCCATCAAATCAGTTCGGCACTCAGATGCCGTGACAGATTACTCCGCGATAATCAGCATTCGTGACGAGTCACCACTCCTACATCGGCCGATTTAATTACCCTATTATCCTCGCGCGTGGACTGACTACAAAAACCCAATCTCTCTCTTCGTGCGGCGTAAATCAAAATGCGCGAAGTCGGGGAGGCAATTCGTAGCCGACCGCTCTCCGCAGTTCTAAACTACCGCGATATCTCCTTCCATCGACGAACCCGCCTCGTACTTTGTTCACGCCTGTATACAGAGACACAACGCATCAGAGACATTTTGCAGTCGGTAAGCCGCATAACTCGAAGCTCGACCACCGCAGAGGCTCCGTAACTCTGTTAATTCATATCCGGAAAGTTGCTCAGGATGGAATGGGAATGGAAGCGAGCGGGCAGAAGGGTGGATATAGAAGGGAGAGGTGGTGAGGGGTCGGAGAGATGGGCGGAAGACGAGGCGGTACGAGAGGGGCCGCAGATGGTGGGTGGTTGGGCCGACTGGATGGACAGAAAGAGAGAAAGAGAGGGCTGGCTCAGCCGGCACGGCCGCTCCGGGGTGGACGAAGCCGGAGGAAAGGGGCGTGGGGGTTGGTTTCCTTGCTTGGCATCGAGGAATCGATACGCCGGTGGGAACCCAGCGCCACCAACGCCTCCGACGCCCTACGTCATTGCACCCCAACGACCGAACCCACCTCCGATCCGCTCCGCTCCTGCTTTGCCGTTTTCTCCGCTACAGCTCGTTCAACTTCCAACCCATAACCCACCTATGAGGTCTTCGAGACGCGCAAACCTCATTGCTCTTACACGCGCGTCTTCGGTCCGCCGGGTGTTTCATGTCGTACGCGAAATGCTCCGGAATCATCTAAATTGCGCGCAAGAACGCGCACTCGAGACTCGTGAAGAGGAAAATAATGCGTGCTGATAGGATTTTTTTTGTGACAAGAGAAATTATAAATCTTGGATTAAGAGCACGCTTTAATGAGTGTCGCGATATTTAAATATCAACAAAAAAACAGTATGTTTTCTTCTCTTTCTCTTTCTGCAAATTGATTAAAGTCATAATTTAACATGCGTGATAATATCATCGACTTATCTTTGCGGAACAAGCTTAGTGCATGAATGAATTCTTTCATATATAGAAGTAAATTTTTGTCATCTGTAAATATTTCCTGCGATGCGCGTGCAAAATGCATCGAAGATAAGGTGAAATCGAGTTGGTGCATTAACATCGTGTTCGGAATCTCGAATGCCTCTCGGCCTAACGGCAGCCGCGGCGTCTTGTCGGGGAATAATTATTAATTTATGCAATTGCGTGCATCATTGGACGTGCAAGGTAGTTACGTGCAGCCGGGTACTTCCTCGCATGCAATTTTAAAATCCATCGAGAGCCCCAGAGGGGTCTCTCGGCACAGGATAACCCCGAGGAGAAAGAAAGACGGACGGAAACGAAGGAGGAGAGGGGAGGGGAGGAAGAAAGACGGGAGGAAGAGGAACAGAGAGAAGGAGAGTTAAAGAGACATCGAAATGACACGGCGAGCTAAACTTCTGGCACTTCTCGATGCTAATGCCGCATTCGCGAGCGTGGTAAACGTCAGGGCTTTGCGAGAAACTTGATGTCCCTTGTGGATTTTGTAACCGCGAGAAGAGAGAGTCGCGACTTCGCGTCTTCTCTCAGTTATTCAAATTGTATTCGTCTGTTCTGTCTGGCCCGCGATGCTTCCGCTTATTCTTTACGCCTCGCTTCGCATTTCGCGAAATCCCCGCCATCAACGTAAAGGTAACGCGACGTGGCGCGCAAAGATAAATTTCAGATTTCGAATAATTCTCAGTCCGATCGGATCTCGTCGAATTAATGTCGCGCGGCGTCACAGCGAGAATATAAAAGCGCGAAACGCATTCAGCGAGGTTTCATCACCCGCGAGATTAAAGCCAATGCGCGTAATTAAAAAATATATTCGCTCTACGCTGCACAGTTTTGTATGTGTGTGTGTGTGTGCGCGCCAGTATATAATCACTCGCGAATATAATGATTTAGCGCGCCCGAAACGTAGCGACAGAGTATTGTCGATTTATTCGGCCACTTTTATTGGATCGATCGCGCGGTGTCACGTTAATTAGAAACTACTGCGTATCAGGCGGAATCGCGTATTACCTGTCGTGCGCGCGAATCGACGCGCCGGCGATGCGCGGATTAATTAACGCACCGACGCGCGATTTAATTTCGCTCGCGCTATCAACCCCGGCTTGATGCGCGGGAGAAATTTCACCGAGTGAGTGCGAATTTCGTCGATATATACACCCACGCGATTCGCGGTCGCGCCGCGCCGAAATAAATATTTACAATGAGCGTAAAATAAACGCGCAAACTTTTTTCCCGTCTCCCTCCTACCCCCAAATCGATTTGCACGAGACGGAAACTCGTTTGTGGATTTACGACGGCAATGCTGGATGACGCGAAGTTGAGAACCGTCTCGCTTACGGGCGGTAAGGGACGAATTGGTCCGCGAATTGGCTTTGACCCAGTCGTAAAAGTAATGGAACGCGATGCTGCGCCGACCGCCGGCTAAATAGCATGTAATAGCAAACGGCGGCTATACCACGAATGAAACACGTATACCACCCAATGCCAAGCCGCGTCATCGCTGTCCGGTAAACAACAGAGAATCGCTAATTAATACCTTGTCTTCCGTCACAATTTGCTTTGCGTTCAACCGTCTCGGCATTACGACAGTCGCGTGACAACTCTATTTATACGGTGGAATAACGACTGTCGAGTCACGTTCTCAAACGAGTTTACGCCATCCTCCGCGTACGGGAGTTATTACGGTCTATACGATACCGGTGATTAGCGGGAAAATAATTAGAACGCGAAATAGAATTAATTCCCTTCCCCTTCCGACGCGTAATGGAAAATTTATGACAGTTTATCATAAGGTTTGTCATAATTTGTAAGATTATATCGGAGTTCGTTTTTTTGTTTTGTTTTGTTTTGTTTTGTTTTGTTTTGTTTCACCCTCTCTTACCGAGTTCTCCTCCTCTATTTCTCGATGAAGCAAATAATCGACCAGTAATCCCGGCGTAATGTTGCAGTCGCGTGAGAGTCGCGATTTTCATTACGTAGTCGCTCGAGCTCCTTTATGTCCTCGTCACACGTGTCCTATAACGGGAGTCTCGCATTTCTCATTTATGCGGCAAACGCCCACGGCGTGTCCTTTCGGCCGGCCATCTTGAGAACACCTGGCCTTTTGTAACCTACTAAGTCACCGCGCGGTCGCCTTTTTCTTTACGTTCTACTACGAATAGAAGCTCTATAGCCAACTCGCACAAAACTAGAGGAAAAAAAGGATATAAAACCGAAAGAGAGAACGACGTGTAACATGACGACTACATAGCGGGTCAAATAATCCATCTTTTCACGCGACTACAGCGACGTGTTCATCGGAAATAGATTTTTTTTCGGTCTGTTAATGTATATATCACATGTTCGTTGAAAAAAAAAAATCTATTACTTACTATACAGCCCGTCATCGCATCGGTTCAGCGCAATTGACGAAAAGATCATCGTGCACTTACCTGAAACATACACAAAACAAAAAAAAATTATTTAAAAACCAAAATAAATTTCTAAAGAGCGAAGCGCGCACGCAATTCGTCCGTCTCGCCGAGCCATCCGTAATAACGACATCGACAGACGCGCGAGAGTGGAAAGATCGGTCGTCGAAACGGCAAATCGATATGTCGTCGATACGACATGACGGGCGTGTATTGTCACGTCGAAAACGGGTACGTTTGCACGCACATTCGCATACGCACGTGCACGTTCGCGCCAATTTTGCAGCGTCCGCGAGCGCACCCTCGTTATATTCGTTTGCGCTCGCTTCGCTTGTGCAGATGTAAGTGCACATATATATATATATGTGTGTGTGTGTGTGTGTGTATATGTGTTTGCATACGCGCACGAGCGCGCGGTCGGTGGCATACATCATTGTGCGACTAATTTCCGTGATAAATATTTTACGGACGGCCATTACGCGGAGACCGGCGTGTTCGCGCGATATAAACTATGGATGACTGCGGCGACGGCTGCAACGTCCGCGGGGAGGGCAAATAGTATCCACGAAGGGACAGGAATAGAGACGCGATAGGGCGTAAAGGGAAAAGCTTCACGCCCGTAAAATTCATCCAACCGCGCCATGACGCGGTGTGTCTTGGTGAACGATAGTATATTCATTAACTTTTTCCCTCGAAGCGCCGCATGTCAATGCAATATATTGTACACAGGGAAAATATATATTTCCATTTTTTTTGCACATATATATTTTCTATATAAATATCGCTTCTAATATGACGTAAAGCTCTCTGTGGATTAAAAAAAAAAAGAAAAAAACTATACACCACGAGACTGTCAGAAATGAGAGTTAAATAATGATTTGTAATCTAAAATTTCAAAGTTACGTGTATGTAATACAAATGTTAAAAATCTTTGTCTCTCTCTCTCAGTTACTGTCAATTATTAAAGTGTGACTATGTGCGGTTTCTCATACACACGTGCGCGCGCGATTTCATTTATTCTCTCGTTATCTCGTTTTGCAATATTTTTGTCGCGAGAAGAACGGAATTCAAGATGAATGAGAATCTTCCAGACATATCGGCGTATCAATAAATATCTAAATGTCGTCACTAAATACACAGCGACTTTTCATGTTGACGAGATTCAAACATGCAAAACGGATAAAAAAAAAAAAAAGAAAAAGACGCCCGGACGAGTGGCTCACCTCGAGACACTCCGACGACAGGTGAATTCACGTATAATACCGAGAGATGACTAAAAAGGTGGCCGGGCCCATATACGCACGTCGTTAAGCATGCGCCTATCGCCTCTTAAAAAGGCCGAGCATTCAAAGCGGGATTACCGCGACGAATCATTGACTATTCAGGTGTTCGCTTCGCGAGCAGGTGGTACACTCCGAACTCTCCGCGTCTGCGACATTTCGTCAAGGGGCGGCGAACTAGTCGTAGGAAAACTTAAGGTGCGCTCGTTCGAGCTATACAGCTCCATGCTTCGATGAGTCACCGGACGCGTTTCTCGCGCAGAGCAATGAAATTGTCTCTCGGTTCCATCATTCGCTCGGGTTTTTGCTCGCTCGGCGCCGCAATGGTGTCGTTGACGTCGCAACGCGTCTATATAGATTACGCGGCGCTAATTACTGTGGCAACGCGAGCGCACGATGACCGAATAACGTCCGGTTAAATTAGACGGACTGTTGATCGTTGTAACGGCCGAGTTGCGCTCCTAAAAACGTTTGGCACTCGTTGCGGACGCGCGCGATTGTCGTAAAAGAATAAGTCTGTCGAGCGAACGGAGAGCGACGTTGCGGAATATAACGGGACTCATCGAGTAAAAGAAGAGGCGTTCGCGCGCGAATCCAACGCCCCGTTGAGTGTTATACCATCGCGGACACGCCGCGCGGCATCAAAGTGAAATCAAATTTATTGCCCCGACTGTCCGGGAAGTCCCTGACGAAACTTAAATTAGCCCGACTTAGCGCGGAGAATTCGGGAAGCGGTCGGGCTTGAAAATTTACGTCGCCGGCGACGCGGAAGGAGGGCAGAAATAACGCGCGCGGTGCTGCGTGCCGCGGAAATCATTTTTCCAGCCCGTCGAATTTAACGCGCCGCTTACCCCGTTTAAGAGCGATAGCTGATAGCGCGGAAGGCCGAGGTATATACGGTCGCCGAAAAAGAGAATCGGGGAAGGGCCAACGGTCGGGGCAAGAATTGGCGAATGAGACCGAAGAAAACAGGATCGTTACCGGAGCGAGCGAAGAGGAATAACGAAGCAATCGGGAGAAAGAAAGCACGGGGAAAAGCCACGCAGCAATTGGATGAAACAGTAATTGAGTTCTTATCGCGCACGTCGTACGCAATCGAGTGGCAAAGTATCTCCCTCCTCCCTCCCCCCCCCCAATTTCCTCCGCTTCTCTAACTATTTCTGTGTGGACAATATTATTAACGTTCACGTGTGCGTTCAGTGTTCTGGTGGAGAGCGCGGATAAAATGATGTTACACATTTTCCACACACGTAACGTAACTGTACTACAAGATACTTTTTGTTTTCAAAGTTACGTGGAAATAATTTCCTCGTTGTTCAAGTCCTCCTCCTCGCTATAAGTGACAACTTGTGTTTAACATTGAATATATCTATATAATCGCGTATTAAATTACAAGTTTGATATTCATTCTTATCGTCTACAAGATCGCAATATATATAGTCGTTCATTATCAAGTAATAAGTAACGCGACCAAGTAATGAGATTGTATGTGTGTGTAAAACATAAATCGAAAGTCTCCTTCTTGTCTCTCCCCTACTTCCCTTTCCGATCGAGACCGATACGCGTGGGTGTATAATTGTCGGTCTTGACAAGAATAGGTGAACTTGACTCCAGAACAGGAAGAAACTCACGGTAGAATCGTGTCACGGACGTGAGAGACACGCGGCGTCGGTCCCAACTTCTTGATCGCGGAACCTTGAGATCTACCCATGAAAGTTTCGCGGCGATCAATCGCAAGATATATTACGGGCGAGAGAGAGGCGAAAAAAAATAGAGAGAAAAAAACCCGATATGTAATAATAATTATTTTAAACGACGCGCAATCGTCACGATCAACAAACGCGCGATATTATATCGTTCATCGTTACATGACGGGGTCAAATGGATAATCATCGAGGATATCTTCGACGCAATCGTATTCAATTAATTCACGATGATTGACAATTTTTTTTCCTTCGAAGATGGAGATTTGTTACTAATCGATAATCGCGTACTCGCGCTGCGTGAAGTTGATTAAATCTACACGATTGCGATGCAGGCGTCAGGTGTAATTTTATAAAACGAGCGCGCGCAGAGAGACGGACGCGAAATCTTCTTGACGCAAAAAAACAAAAAAAAAGTGACTTCGCGACGCCGCTGTCGTCAGTAATATATTCCGGTGCGGAGAAAACGAGTTTCCGAGCAAGTTACTCCTGTCGAAGCGCGCGCTATAACGGGGACGAGCGCGATATTAAATATGGGTCTCGGGAGGGAGGGAGAGCGAAGCCCCCGAAGTCGCACCTGCGGGTGGCTTCTTCTCCCCTCTCCCCCTCATCGGCCGGTTCGGTTGGCAAAGCAGGGATTACCCGTGCTAAGAGGACGTGCGGGGCTTCGCGCCTCATCGTCTGGAAAATGGCTTACTGCTTACATTTACCTACCACTTGCACCCTCTGGCCGTATCCGACGACACTCTATACGCGCGTCTCCCTCCTCACTCAAGCGATCCTCGAGACACCTTTTGTCGCGCGCCACGCCGAGGGTACAAATAATCTCTCGACACGTCGCTTCTTCTCCGCGAGATAATAACAAATGTACATACATTCTTGCAAAACTGAGTGCGCGCGAGTCTTGAGAAATTCAATCGCTTATTTTTAAAAAGTCTGCAGTTGCAATAATCGAGTGACTGATATCTAAAAACAAAAGCCTCAGCTGTATTTCAGAATAATTCACAATTTGAATATCAACAATTGTAACAATAGAGAGCTCAATCGGAACTCGATAAAATTTCGCTCACAACGCTGTCAGAATAACGCAACAATTCGCGGAAAATTATATCGTCGGATCGATGCGTCGTAATAATTTCGCGCCCATAATCTTTATTATTCCAATAAAAAGTATTCCGTCATGGATATTTTAAATAAATGCTTCAATCCGAGAACGTGTCAACAAATCGACCGCTAGAACTCACAAAATATGTTCCTTCGAAGAGAAAAAAAAACATACAGCAATACGTTCACCCTCGTTCGCGATGCGCACGCCATTACGTAATATCGGGAGGACATCCTCGAAGCGCATTCGCGCCAAGCGGGAGGAGTGATTTATGCGCCCTTTCTCGGGTATAAGGAAGAGAGACGGAAGTGCGGAGTATTGGTCTTCCTATTCCCGCAGGAAGAGCTATCCGGGGACTGCTCCTTAACTCCACTCGAGTTGGCTTCACCGCCGCGTTACGATCCCGACGACCCTCTCCCCGTCCACTTACACTCCGTGAACGAGTCCGCGACGCCGAAATCGTTCCTCCTCTCGTCCTCTTTGCACGAGCGAGCGAGCGAGCGACCATTACCGCGTGTGCTTCATAAAGCTCGGGCCACATCGCCGCTTGAGCGGAGCATTAAAGCGTCGATCGTCTTCCCTTGAGGCTTTTCCCACGATTTCCCGTGTTCGCAGTGGCAGTTGAAAATTTCGGTTAGCGTGTACGTACGGTACATACACGTTCGAACGTTCTCTCGTTCTTTCCGCAACGGATGAGTCCACGTTGCGACTGTTTTACGCCCCTAAAAGATCTTCGCGGAATTTCGAGACGATTTCCGGGTCGACATAAAGATGTGTTTTAAGATTGCGTTCGAGATATAAACGTGAAAATCTCGGCAAGAACGCACGCTACTTCTCGAAAGAAAGTAAGAGAACCGGTTTAAAAGCTTTCAGGTACGAACAAAAAAAACCTTGATAATACATTTATGGCTCGACACAATGCTGTTTCAAGTACGCACTTTACTTGTGAAATTCCTTTCGGCGCTTCTTAACTCGTCATCGCATCGCGCTACAAATCTCTTGGCGTCGCTCCTACGGAATCCGAGATATCCGAGATCTACGATGGCGCGCAATTTCGACGAGTCTTTCCCTTCCCCATGAGGTTGACGGCGGGGAGACGTAGGTGAATCGTGCGGGGTCGGTGTTCCGCGATAATATGTAAATATTCCGTTATCTCCGTCGGCGCGGCGGCCCCAACCAAGTTTTCGGGCAAGGGGGACGGAGACCGGAGTAGAATCAGGGGGCGATTATTCGAAGCGCGTAGTAACTCGTGCAATTACGCGGCTTACGACAAATCGATAGCTTTTAATTACACTCGGGGATATTTACGGGGGTCCCAACCCCCGTCGCCCTCTTCAACCATCCGAGCTTTCTCTCGCGCGAAGCGATAGATACCTACCGTTTTATATCTCTTTATATAAAAGTGTTATCAGTTGAAAATATTTAAACGCGTTAGTATTTTATTTAACGAAGATCTACATTTGTAATTTTCTTTTCACGCAATTTCTTTAAAAATTCTAATTTATTTGTATTCTGAATTGAGAAAAAATCATATATTTTGATACAAATATCGATTAGAGTCCGGGACAATGTTACTAAGAGAGAGAGAGAAAGAATATCGTTATGCAACATTTACTGGACACGTGCGTAATTAAGATTTTAACGGAGCGCAAAGTGTGGAAACGATCATGTGGAAGACAAGTCGTTCGGTCGAGTGTTGAAACGAAGATGCACCTCGAAAGAGAGGAAGCGAAAGAGAAGCCGGCGATACGGTAGCGGACTTGGTTGTCGGAAGCTGCTCCTTTCTCCGCAGAATTGCGGTGGAAGAAGCGGGGAAAATGATTAGTTATTAAAATGCCGATAATTATATATAATCAAGCGTCGGGGAGTGTCCTACGCATACGCTTACCGTGAATGCACGAGGTCTAGGAAAGCGACTCTCTTTCTTTCTTCCGCACATTCTTCGTCCTTACCTCGCTTGAGCCGATGGTTGCTCGCTCGCCAGTCGGTGGTTGGCGCAAAACGGTAGGACGAGCGAGATAGCGGGAGCGAGAAGAAGCGAAAGGGCCGCAGAAGCGGAGTGGGACGACGAATACGCGCGTATTATAAAAAGCCCCTAATAACTGTTATCCACGATCTCGGCGAGCCAGCAGAAGCACCGAGAGAAGCGAAAGAAAAAGAGAGAAAGAGAGAGAGAGAGTAGAAGTCGCTACTCGATCTAGGAGGCGGATCATGATGGATAATGACTTCGAGGACGAATCGAAGACCTTACGCGAATTTGATGATCGCGAAGTGTTCTCGATACACTAAATATGGCGAATTTCGATCGAGTGATCGCGGAAACATAGGAGTCTAATTTCTAAACACGTTGAAAAAGTGCAATTTTATTCGTATCATGCTATATGCATGTAACTTTCGCAGAGACGATGTATTTAATTAAACGAAATGAATTAAGTAATTAAAATCATTAGCTTCTAAATCAGTAATCGAGATCGGGAATAGTGGCGTCGTCGTATTTCACACGTCGCTGAAGCTATTTGCGACAGGCGTATCAAGGCGAACTAACACCAATAAGTTCATTCGGTCGAACGATCGATAAGTCACGCGCCTAGAATAATGTTACGGCCAGTGTGTACATCTCGCGCTTACGCCATTTATTTGCAATTAAGAGAGCACTCAGTATATATTTATAAATCACGTTATTAACAATACATCTTTTCCATTTGAATATCTTTCAATATTAAAATCTCACAAAGTACAAAAATACATTATTTTCAAATAAATATCCACAATGCGTACCAATGGAAGAGAGATTAATTTGTTTTTAGATTTAATAACACTTAATTTAACTCAATATATACAATCGTCTAATTAATTAAATACGAAACTTGTACAGAATTTTATCGTGCATTGATCGCATTTTCCTATACTTTCGCAATTCCGCGGCGCGGCATTGTCTCGCGACAATCGATAAAGCGCGGCAAGGAAAATATGCGCGATCGCGGTCGATGAGGCCAGCGGTAGGTGGAGTCTAAATGCGTGCGGATATACGATAACGGCGCGAATCCTGTGAATGGAGGGGCATCGAGGAACCGCGTCAATGAGCCGCGGCCATCAAACTGGTCAGGCACGTATCGCTACTACGGTGGGCCCCCGATGATTTACAACGTGTCGCGCGCGCGCGACGAGTGAGAGAGAGTCGTGAACCGAGCGCGCAGGGGTCAAATCGCAGGCTTGCTCGTTCATATACGACCGGCATTTACGTCGTTCGCTCTCGTCGGCCCGTCAGCGAAATTACGTATCGAAATAGACCTTCGTGAATCCGCTACACTCGATCGATGCACATGTGCGCGGCGGATTCTGAATGTAATAGCTCCATAACGTTTTTTTTTCTCCCCGGTGTCGCGCTTTTAAAGCACATCATGCAAAAGACGAAATGGTCGAAGCGTCTTGAAATCGCGTAGCCGGTCGTACGAACGAGCTATTGTCGTTCACGCAATTTTTAACATTCCAAAACATCAGACTGTAAATAATAAATAATTCCCGTCGGGCATTTAGGAAGTCGCCGCGCCTATTCCGAGCGATAAGATACCGATTGTGTCTGGCGTGTATTAATTTTCTCCGATGCATTATAATAACGGGAGCTGCTGCCGCTCATTGTGCAGCCTCCGTCGTCCACAGGGTTTGCCGTGTAACGATCGTCCAGTCGAGATAACCGCCGTGCCGCGTCCCGCTTCCGCGCCACCGTCCTCTAATTACGCGGAAATTAATTATAAGCGCATTACAGCCTGGCACTCTTCTCTTTTTTCTTTCATTCGGCTTTTTTCCACGAGCGCGTTCTCCGGCAAGAACGCTGGTACAGTGCGGTAAATGGCTGCGCGGCGGATCGAGCGGATTTTCGCGGATATTTTGCCTTGCTTTCTCTCCGCGCGCAAAATTTTATCACTCCGAGTTTCTTTTGCGCGGAAGTAGCGCGCACCGCGCGCGATTTTACGTCGTAATCGATCGACAGATACAATCGGAGTAAAATATCGGAACGCTCTCACGGAATCGTGATCGCCGTCGAAAATTCTCGTCGAGTCACCGATTGCGCAACGGATCGCAAACAGAGAGGAAACGGAAACAAGAGCAACGGAACGGATACACCATAATGATCGGGCAAAGCCAAGATTCAGCGCGTTGCGCAACAGCGGAAGCAGACGCGGAGGAAGACTTTCGTATTCGCGGAGAGATAAGCTCGCGAGCAAAAACCAGTTTGCGCTTCTCCGCGCGCGATAAAAGTTGTATACAGCAACGATCTTTAATTTGTGCGTTCATTATGCGCGCGAGGAACAGCAGCAGCAGCAGCTGCCTCGTCATAAGCTAGTCGAACTCGCTCTTTCTCTCGCGCGCAAACGAGAGATCTCGAATGACCTTCGATCCCTGCCGTACGTAGGCTGTGATTCATGTGCAAAATGCAAAATGCGTACATATCTACTTCTGCACCGTGCATCCGCGGTGTAATATTGCACATTCGTCGCAGAATGCGGGTATTGAATGTGATTTTTATCCGCGAAGGTGCGCGTTCCTGGTGATCTGCTCTTTTAACGATTTTTTGCCTATCCATCAATTTTCACACGCACGCACGGCGATGTTCAACACAATGAGCATTCTAATATGCAGCGAATAGAAATATTTCATATCGCGCGAGAATAAAAGAAGCGATAAAAGTAAAAGTGCAATTATAATCAAAGCCCGTCATCTCTTTTCTTGTGCGTAAAAGAAAATGTAATATCTATTTGCATCAATATCTTCGCGTACGCTTCACCTTTGTCTAGCATTCCTCCGGGCCTGTCTTTCTCCGTTCGGTCGCCGAGAGAGATCCGGAATCTAAAACCGTCGTCGTCGTGCATTCAACAAAGCAGACCGTAGACCGATGTACGGGCAAGCAACGGAGAAAGAACGAAGAGAGGAAACGAAACGAGACGAACGGAGAGAGCTTTCGTCGAAGGAAGGCAGACGGAGAGCGAAAGGAGCTGAGAGAGAGAAAGAAAGAAAGAGAGAGCGAGAAGGAGATAGATTGTGCCAAGATAGGTCGACCGCCGCCGTCAAAACTGGTAGGCCTTGAGGAATTATGCGAACTATTCTTGCCAGTTTGTCCGCCGTGAATTTACGAACGGCGCGATGACGCGCAGCAGCCGCCGAGTCCTACCCTGGGCGTGACCGAACGGGGGATCGAGGTAAGATCCTCCGAGATTATCCATCCTGCCCGTCCTCCACGTAGGATCGGCCGCTCTCATCTCTCCTCTCCCTCCCGCGCGGTGTAAACACTTGCCGAGAAACACAGGCTGAGTGTTCCTTAATTTATGCGTACACGCGCGGCGATGTTGAGAAGCATCAATCGGGAGCGCGGGGTGCAGATGAGAAGTTTTGACAAATTTTTAAATATTCCCGAAGATGCGCGTCGTCAGATTCGTGTGTGCAACGCCGTACGTTCCGGCGCTTCCCGGAATTATTTTAGTCACGATCGAATATCCTTCAGCGCGCGCGATGAGCGCGCGAATAATTGATTAACTAATAAACGCGAGCATCGCACAAACCTCGATCACTTCGCAGTTACGATCGATTGCCCTTTAGCTTCTTCATGCGGCGCGGCGACGATGAGAATCAATTACCGTCCCTTTCGCTACCCACGAACCCATTTCCTGCTCGCGATGAGCGAAGCCTCTTCTACCCGCGAGGCGATTTATCTGCGATAGTACCCGTCGTGAGTCTCTCTCTTTCTCTCGTCCTCCGCGGGATCTATTTTGCGCAGCGCGAGAAGGAAACTTTGTACCCCACAATGTTCTCTTTTGCCTCTCTCGTACGCCTCGTATTGCGCAATGCGGGCGTATGCAGAAACGCGTCCGGATCTCACGTCGTCCGATCTCACTTCCCGCAAGACGCCGTGTCATCTTTGTCCTTCGCCTCATCGAACAAAACATCGTTTGCTAACGAAGAGAGGCCGATCCCGCCGAGCCACACTCCGTGGGAGTAGATCTCAGCTGCGCATTCACCTGCCACACTCCGGCTATTTTGCATCGAACATTACGTCAGCGAACCGATCTATCAAGCGGAGAGACCTGAATGTCTCCGATTCGATCAGCGAACTCGACACCGCGTTGTTTGAAATATCCTCGTAAAAAAGTCTCTTCTCTCCGGGTTTCTCTGCATTTTACCGTCATCTTTATTATTCGCGCTCGTAGCTTTTTTTCTTTTAATACAATTCCTCCTAAAATAAAACGTTGATATTTTTTTGGAAGGGGGAAAGATCACTCGCGCGAATGCAACACGGCGCGTTCAAAATGTTAAACAGAAGTGAAGAACCAACGAGAACAGTCCGTGAGGAAGGGACGCGGGAATATGCCACCGCGTGAATTCTAAAATGCGTTCGGAGGATGAGCGACTCATTTCTACCTTATGCATTCCTTCGGTCTTCCAGCCTTCCCTCCCTCTCCCCCCGTTCTCCACCGTAAGCTTCCATAGATCCTGCACACAATACGCCGTTTCGAGCGAACGCGCGCGCTCTGCCAGATGGTCGGGAGCGCAGTGTGTCGTTTTGTGTGTCGCAAGCGACTGTCGAGAATTTGAATGAAATTTCGATACACGACGGAATTCGAATCGGCGACCTTGAGTACAGTCGTCGACAGGCGAAGATTGATGACGCGAAATTTTCTGCGCCAAGAACGCGATCTCTCTCTCTCTCTCTAATCAAATCGTGTATAGTAATTTGTTAATATTTGCAAAAAAATATCAAGAGAGATACATTCGAGTGAAACGGAAAATATGTGCACGCGAGATAATAACACACCAACATGCGAAAAGTCCGATCCGCGGATCGATCGAGCGGAAAAGCGACGTGACAGAATAATTCAGAGAATTCTCGGACGGACCGCGATTTTTCCATTTCTCGTCACTCGCGTGAGATCCTGAGATTCCGGAATCGTGTCCGTCGCAATTATTTTTCTTTCCCTCTTGTCTCGACAATTTTCTTCTTTCTTTCTTTCCCCGCCGTTATCGTGTCGCGCGTTGCGCGCCCGGACAGCAATTTTCTATTCCCGGCTCGCGCGCGACCGATCGTCGACAAAGAGAAACAGCTCATGAAATATTACGCGACGCCGGAATATATTCCCGTGCACGCAGCTCTCCCTTTGATCAGGACCCGGGAAAATCGCCCGTTCCGTTTCCCAAGGGGCAGAGATGGACCACCGCGAGCCTCAGACGATGCGGCGTTATATCGTTTCGATATCCTCTCTCGACCGGAAACGACCTTACGCGATCTCTCTTTTCCTCGCGCGTTTATTTCCATTCCTTATCTCGCTTTCTCCGCGCGGTCCGGGTCATACCTTATGTATGACGTGCCGTTCCGTCGTCCTCCGTCGGCGCGATGAGACGTCGGTCGCTCGTTTGGTATTCGGCACTGACCACTCGCCACTTTCGTTGCGGATCTGGCCCCGTCCCGGGATCTCGCGTGGGAAGAGCTATACGTGGTCCATACACCTCTCTTCTCCAGCGTACGATACGTATTCATGTCGCGCATGAAGAAAATTTTCCCCGAGTAATGGTCTACTCGCGCGGATAGCAAAACCACGACGCGCGCGTGGTGGAATCACTTGGATAAGAAGCGAACGAGTGAAATACGAGCGATAAGTCTGATTAAGTACGTCATTAACGGTAATGTATTTATATATACAAAGTCGTGCGTGTGAATTCCGTAAAAAAGTACATATTACCTTATTATCACTCGAACTTCTCAATCACATTGATAAGATTACTTCAGCATAAGGATGCGATATAAATATTTTTGTAACAGCAAGTAAAACCGATTTGCTGCAATAAATAACTTGCGTAAATGCGTGTTTGCCGAGATAGTTTGCGAAATTATTACTCAATGTTCCATTAAATTAATTGAAATTTTATTAGTGTACGCGGATCGTGTTTTATGCAACTGTTTTTTCGGAAAAAATTTCTGCGACCGCGATAATTTTCTCACAGAAAAGACGGGAAAAGGAGATCGTATCCTGAAACGATGATGATACCCCCGCGTTGTATATATCTTGCGTCTAATCAACTCTTTAACAGGCTCTCTCGCGCATAAGGCGATTACGTCGCTTATTAAGTTGCACGATTCATACCGCGGAATCGCGACATAGCGGCGGTCGGGAATCGCCGTGATAGATGTCATTAAACCGGTTGTCCGGCCTGCGCGCGCGCGCGCGCACGTCTTTCCAAGTTTATATTCTGTCGGGCAAACGACGCTAATTGTACGATAAATTGTCCGTTAAGTATCCGTTTTCTTTCTTGCGAGGATCACCAGCGCGCGATGCGCGGGCCACGTCGTTGAGATGGGACGTTTATGTTCGCCAAGGTATACCGCGAGAGCGTCAGATAGATAAGAGGGATCATTAAGTCTTTTATGGAACTGTCCTCCTCCTCTGTCTCCTAATGTCTAATTAAATCTCCCGGAGTTATCGAGCTCGCGCGCGATGACGTTCGCGCACGCAATACGCAATAATTAGAGTCTGATCGTTTAATTATACACCATTCGAGCGGCTGGAAAATGGATCGGATGAAACTGTATCCCTAATAAACGAGATACCGAGAAACGAGATACGGATCGACACAAAGTAGATACGAGAAATATCGATATTTTCCTGATGATGATTGAAACACTGTGTGTGTTTTCGATGTAAAGTGAAGATTGAAAACGGAGAGATTGCCGGCATTTTAATGAAACACATCTTGTCTCACTTTCGAGATCTTTTCGTTGCTCGCGATCGCGAAACGCGCAACACGTTCGAGCGGCGAATCGTCCGAATAAAGACGGCGAGTTACAAAAGGCGCCGAATCGGAATCCGTTTCGCTTTATGAACTATATGCTTGAAACGCGGCGTCGTTTCAACTCGTGTATTGGAATTCGAGAGTCCTTAAACCGACCCCCGTGAGTGTGGGAGCAAGTTCGGGGACGGAGAAAAGAGAGAAGAAACGTGTCCCCACACCTGTGCGAGACGCATGCACGCACGCACGCACGCACGCATAAAACACGCGACTCCTTCTTTCGCTCGGTTTCACCGATAAGTAAAACAAAACGCGATCGATTCGATGTGCGGAACAACAAGGGCAACGACGATATATGAGAAGGTGGGAGGCCAACGGTGAACCGAACGAAGGACTCCGCGCGACTCGAGGAGGGCATTCGCCTCCCCATAAATCACATTAATAAACCGCGCCGCCTTGCGACTGGCTGCATACATCCTATCCAGCGCGCCGGATAAGACTCTCCCACCTCCGTACGCGAGAGCGCACTGCGCTATTCTCGCTTGAATATGCTTATTCTTCTTCCCGCTCTCGTTCCCTCGCGCGCGTTCCGTTTCGCGATCGCCTTCCTTTCTCTCCTTTTCATCGTCCACCGATAGCTCTCCCGATGTCTTAATCGCGCGCTGTTTCGCTTTCTCTCTCTCTCTCCCTCCTCCCGCACTTAAATTATGACGTCTGCTTAATTGTAAGATATCAAGATAAGCCGATCACGAAATTGCTTTACAACCTCGACGCGAGGTTAACCGCGGCATTTATACGTTCGAGATGATGCCGCGTGACGTAGAATCTGAGAGCGAGACGGATCCTCGCGGAATGAATTTATTTGTTAACACGGTAGTTAGGAAACGTTCGTTTTTACCGCCTCCGAAACTACATTTGCTTTTCACATGCGCAATAATGAGAGAGAACATATGATGACTTTTTATCGGATTTTTTTTCCTCGTATTTTGCTACACACAAATCTTAAGAGCAGATCTGCTTTTTGACGGGATGAGAGACGAGAGGGGAGGGAAAGGGGTGAGGGGGCAATCTTCGATCGCGAATTACGCGCGCACTCTCTCATCCGAATTCGCGCGAGTCATCGCCAGCCAGCGCCACGTCTTCGGGAAGTGGATTAAGTGGCCGGCAGCGCGGAATGAAGCGATGCATCTCCTCGGCGTCGAGCGCTGTCAGCCGGAGCGCAACAACGAAAAGAGACGCCTCTCGGACTCAGTCTGAGAATCGCGGGCGAGGATGGGAAGAAAAAGAAGAATACGATACGCGAGAGCACGCAGCGGGACGTCCGATGCGAACGCGATAGTTCCCCCAAAGACGAATGGCGGGCACTTGCGCGATCGCCGCGAGTTATGCGACTGTTCTTGCGCCGGGAGTCTGTCGAAACCCGCCACGACCGGGATATTATACCCTTGTAATCGCGGGCCCGCGGTATGTCGCGGATATATATAAAAGAGGGTTTTGATACACGAAGACGGTGCGAGAGAAGCGTTTCAAAAGGAAGAGAAGATCGCGATGGGAAAGGGGGAGCTGGGAGGGAGGAGAGGAGGCCTCTCATCTCTCGAGGTACGTGCGAACATGCCGCCGCGAGCCCCCCCGATCCTCAAATATGCCCAATTAGCAACGGGCTGACATAATAAGTAGATAAACAACTCGCCGGGGTCTCTCTCGCGCGGTGAGATCACAGGCGCGAGCTTTTTCTGCGCGATGATCGGCGGCGGAACGCGCGCACGAATCCGATCCCCGGGGCTTCTCGTCCTCCTCGCCCTTCTCTTGTTTCCTTGCTTTCTTGCCCGCGTATCCTCGTCGGCGAGTGATAGCACTTTACGGTCGATTTAGTCACCTCCTGCTCGGGAGCGTTCTGGTTTTTCGGTATCGTGTGTCGCGCCGATCTCCGCCGCGTTCCCATTTTGTCGCCGCGCCGATTCCCGCCGTTGCGGTGGCCGTTGGTTGTTCGCCGCGACAAGAAGCCGATCGGTCACGATCTTGCACGGACATCGGAGAGATCGCGTAATTTATAGCGGAGCAAACTACCGTCCCGAGAAATTACGAGTCATCCAATAATTAACTCCGGCTACGAGAAGGGGAAGGGATATTACTCCCCTTACTGCCTGCGAGTATGAAACTACGATTAATCCTTAACCGCCGTACGACCGAAGGACGTCGCGCGAATCCGTATTACACAATAGAACTGTTTTACACACTGTGTGACAAGTAGAAAAGTTACAAAATAGTAAGACTGTTAAAAAAGAACGCGAAGGGCTAAATACGGTGGATACGAGGTCGCGAAACGGCGAAGGTTAAATTACCACTTTCCGATAACTAAAGGCCGGGAAAATTAATTATTCAGCAGAATTGCGATAAACGAGCAATTCACTTGAACGATCGAGACAGGTAACGAGGGGAGGGATCGGATAGAACGACGCGACGCGGTGAGAAAGGGGAGACCAAGGGCGAGTGTGTCGGCGGTCAAGATTGTCCCTCGAGGAATAATTAGACCCCGGAACGTAATTGGGACTTGTATTGGCGATGCCGCGCGGAACGAACGGTAGCGCGGAGAGGACACGCTCTCTCATCGCGAATTAAAATCTTAGGGTAGAGCGCACGGCTATTTGAAAGTAAAATCCGGTGTGCGAGAGTCGGCGCGGCGGGTGACGACGTGTACACGAAGCTGAATTGCACTTACTTCGCGCGGTGCACCCGTGAGGTAGACGCGCGGCGATTACCCGCCGCGTTTCTACCCAATAATTAACTTTCTTAACGACCATCGGCGTATCGGCGAATTATACATCGCTCGTGATTTTCCAGCAGGAGCGCCGAGGCGCACACTGTGTCACTTCCTCTCTTCACGTTGATTTACATGAAACACTTTGTAACGCGTTTCCCGACGAGTAACGACGCGACATGTTTCTTAATTGAGGATTCTAATTGTAATTGCGTTTGCGCGTGAGCGGAGTGAAGAAACGCATTCGCGTCGATAAAAATAGCGCGTGAGAAATTTAAAAAAAAAAGAAAAGAAAATTTTTTTTAATCAAGACACAAGC
This sequence comes from Pseudomyrmex pallidus, assembly GCA_014825455.1. Lineage (NCBI taxonomy): Eukaryota > Metazoa > Arthropoda > Insecta > Hymenoptera > Formicidae > Pseudomyrmex > Pseudomyrmex pallidus. The sequence continues at coordinate 61,524 of QVNV01025521.1, read as the reverse complement.
GCGCGAGATGTGCGCGTTTGTATCGACGTGCGGTCGATCGACTTAATTGCGCGACGCGGATAAAGTCATTACGCGTAATCCGTTCCGGCGTTATCGACGAGAAACTGGCGTCTCATCGCGTTTCGACGGTTCCGTCGTGACGTGAATTTCAATGTCGGCGGCGACGTCGCGACGACGCCCTCCCACGTAATGCGGACACAGATTTAATAATGGAATGGTTAGTGGATTTCGTGCTAACGCGTTGCAATTTTTGGAAGAGTCGCTTCGAGAGAAGAGAGAAAGAGAGAGGAATAAAGAAGAAAGCAACCGAGGGGAGGTGCGACACCTCCGGGGTGCGACGCACCCCCGGAACGCGGACGAGTACGTGAGTGGCATGTGTGAGAGGCGAAGAAGGGCGTATACGGGCACCCCACGAAGAATACCCTTTGCAAGCACGTAATCTATTTGTCGGGCGACCGCAGACGTTGCGGTGCGACGTTACGACGGAATCGCCCGGCGTTGCGAAGAGACGCGCCACGAAAACGTGAAACCGATACAACACAACGAGCTCGCACAAAGAGACAGAGAAAAAGAGAAAGAGCAAAACTACCATCTCTCGGGGCATATAAGCTGCGAAAAAAAAAATTCATTTTTACCATTGAACGTTAGAAGAGACGAGAGCTTCAACTGGAGCTATTGTACGAGAAATTCCCGGTCGGAAAAGTGTCGGAGAAGGCCGCTATTAGAGTAAATCTTGGGGATTGAGCGCGATACGTATGTAAAGGAAATCCCCGCGCGCGTATATATATGTGTATATATATATATATACGCGTTGCGATCGACGTTAACCGGCTCGTAGCCATTTCGGAGCGGTGTAAAACCGACTTTAATACTGACGTATTCTTCTTTTTCTGGTCGTAAGAAATTCTATCTCCGAGAGCAAGCGCGCGCGCACGGGCACTTACGGTTTTGTACTTCAAGCCACCGCCATCATCGAGTAAGCCGAAACCGAGCCGGAACGACTCGCTATAATAACGTGACACTTTTACAGTCACGCGTGCAGATCCACGCGAACGTTAATCGCGCATACGCGTCAGAGGACTCACCGGTGGTATTCGGTTCCACCAGCGCGTCTCGTGTCGCTTGGTTTCCCAAGGGGTTGAGAGAGGAAAGGAACGGGAAGGAACGGAGAAAGAAAATGTAAGCGAGCGAGACAACGAGCGGCGCGTCGCCGGACTTGTAAAACTTTCGAAAGTGGCATTTAATTTTAATCAGCGCGACGACTTATCGAGATGGCATCCGTTTCGAGCACGTCGTCTCGACCGTGCGAATGAATTCCTTGGACGTTATCGCATCGCCTCCGGGGCTCTTCATTCCCGTCCCGGGATTCGCGGAATAACGGGGCCGTAAAAGACACCGAATTTTGGGACCAAAGATGTCGTTAAAGTCAGGGATCCCCGATCGACGAGCGATCGCGTCGCGGGGAAGTGTCGAGATCCAAACGATGCTTTTCGGGCCTTGATGCTCGACAGATAGAGACGCCGCACACGGGCCGCGAACGGCCGCGGACCCACTATCGCGCGTCATACATGTGTGTGCGCGCGAGCGGATTTGCATTCTAATTGTTGGACGATCCGATAAAACGCGTCGTTATGATCCCCGTTCGGAAATCGGCAACTGAGGAGGCTTCTGGCGTCGTGATACGAGGTGCCAAAGAGCCTTCAGAGCGGACGAGAACGGTCAATAATCGAAAAACTAAGAGCCTCTTATCGGGTTCGTCGAAGATAAAAACGACGTCGTCGATGTGTCGGTTTAATGCGCATAAGTATACGCGTTATCGCAGAAAATGGAAGACGAAGATACGATCGTCGCGGACGACGACAAGTCGATCGTTTCGCGAATCTAGTTGTGCTGAATTAATTCAATCACAGGCAGTCAACACCATCTTTTTACTCCGACGATCATCCACGTAAAAAAATACCGATGTCTATTTCATTAATACAAATTATTCCGTAGAAATTCGCGCGCGAGGGAAAACGGGAGAGATAGCGATCGCGCGCGCGATGCGGTAATGACCGCGAGCAATTAAATGTTCATTTAGGAACGCAAGAAAAACACGTACTCGTGTATAATCGGAGGAAAGAGCAATTCTGTGAGCGAGGCGATCGTAAACGAGACGCGGAACAAACATCTACGGCCGCAAGATTGTTTTTATCTTATCGGACCTTTTTCCCGAAATTGTTCGTCGTTACGCCGAAATCCAATCGGTCGTGGTGTAGCACGATAAGTACAAACACGCGTCCGTTCCGTTTACTCTGCCCTTCTTGAAACTTCAATTCTACACGGGTTCAAATACACGGCTACTTCCGAATTTTTTAATTACCCGTCCCGTCCGCGCATGATTTACCGTGGCTCAATTTAAGCCGCTTGTAGTACACGCCACGCATGATCGTATATATTTTTATATAAGAACACAGACTGTGCGCGAAATTAATTTCCCTCGGACACGTCGGCGCGAAATTAATTTCGTGCGGATCGTCGAACGAACGCGAGCGGATGTATTAAATTAGTACACTCCTCCTTCAATTTTCTTGCGTTAACTTATCTAACATCATACACCGTCTGCATACATAGTATACGTATATATGTCGATAAAGAAAGAGGAGTGTCTCTATCATTATCAAGATTCTAATGAAATAATACATCATCAGCTGATTTTTTTTTTTTTTTTTTTTTTTTTTTATGTCCGATCTTTACGAAACGCACAATTATACGAGCTCGTCCCACGCGCGTTAATATCGCGGCAGAAAAAATCAAGTTACCGATCGACGCTTTTCCGGACAATTCCTGAATATCTTCGGGCGATTGTTTGAGTACCGTTGTCTAACGTACGCTCGAACGGACTATCTAGCCTGCCCATAAGAGGTCTCTTGCCGCGGGCGTTAATGAATACTTCAAGTCACGACTGGTAATTACAATTTAAACGTCGCGGCGATGCCTGACGTGACTGGTTGCACGTATATTTTGCGGCTGCCCGCGAGACAACGCGCGTCCAAGGATTCACATGCTTCGTCAGGACGAAGGGGGACCGAGGCGGGGGAAGACAATGCGAAACATTATGCGGCTGCTGCGTTTTAACTCGAGCTATCACGGCGCGCGTACGTCCTCGCCTCCCGATATCTTTCTCTTCCTTCAATGTTCGATTATCTTTTTGCTCCCTCGGTCGCGCTTCTTCCCCGTCCCATTTCGTCGGCTCTGCTGCACGTGTGTGCTGCGCGCGATCGTTAAAAAAAAAAAAAAATGCAACTAATTAACGGCCAAAAAATGAAGCCAGCGGGAAGGTTTTTGCGGCGACCGCGAGAGAAGATCCGGGCTGTGTCCGAAAGCGAATTGGAGAGGAGCTTGACCGTGTGTGCATCGCGCCTTCTTCTTCTTCGTTTCGTTTCTCGCGATAACCATCGGGAGAAGCAAAACGACCGGGCGTAGATCGTCGGGAACGAGTGTGAGACTCTCTTTTATATGCGTTTTTTCCGCGCGGGCGCGCTCTCTCTCATTTCATCGATGAACGACGATTTGTCAAATATCGTCTTCGAATGAAGATAAACGGAATCGATTGTTCATGTGCGAAAAAAGAAAACAAATGGCTGGAGTCTTCCGTTTTGCTTTCTTCCATCAGCGCGATACGATTGTGTGTTGATTGACAAATTGGTTAAGTAACAAGTTAATGTTCATAATTCGCCGGGATTGCAAATTTTATGAGTGGACTTGACGATTAAGCGGTAACGTTAAATTACACGGCAGTGATGTAAATCGATTGGATTGGCAATAAAGCAACTAATGAGATGGCTGTAATGATATCTACGCTACGCGGAGATAGATTATGTGAGTTTTTGCGGCCGGGTAAAAAGGATTAATGATAGTTGCACGAGTTGTTAAAGACTGGCCTGTGGAAAGATGAGCACAGCAAGATTGTTATTACCCCGCGCGTCGTTCATCCTCGGCGTTTCCCATTCTTCGAGATTACTAACAGCCGCCCCGGTGTCGTTACCCCGGTGCGCCACAGCGAAAGCAATATAAGGCATTAATATTTATAGGCCACTATTCTCTCGAACATCGGATTTTACCATCTATGCATTAAAGACTGTGTGTTAATGACACCGGAGCGAATACCGTGTGCGTATAACGAGTGTAAAATATAACGTAACGAGCGCGACGTAATTAATCTGCATTGAGAAGCCATTAGTTTGGGAAAAGACAAATCGGTTATTATTTTCAGGGGTTGAACAAATTCCAAATTAGCTGCGCGCGCGCACACACACAACCTGGCGATATTGCAGCGCGTGTATATTATATTTAAATAAAACGAACAATTTCGTGTTCAAGCGGAAAATGTCGCGTAAAAAATTTAAAAAAAGAGAAGATGAGATCGTTCGGTAATGCGGTAAACGGCGGATCTGCAGAAAGCTTGATCCGCGTCGGGCGCTGTTCGCGCGATCCGCCTCGCCTGCAATCTAATTAATCTAATTAAGCTGAAGCGCCTCGTTATGCCGCGCGCGCCGTACGCACAAGAGGGAATTAAGAAGAAGAAGAAGAAATGTAAGAGAGTTGGCCATTGCGCTCGTAACAGATCAGTATAACGCAAGATCGTCTCACCCGATCGTCTCGTCGTCGTTCCAGACCGTGTCGCCGACAGCCGACAAGATCCATTAAGAGGATTATTATCGAATCGAGCGATCGCAGAGTTCTTCTCACGTATACCCAGCTTAAAATGTATTTTCTTTTTTTACGCCGTTGTTTTTGCATTTTATATGCTCGGCGCCCAAATTTAATCGCGCTCAATATATAATTCCACTTTGAATAAGAGATGATAAAAATTTAAAAAATCCGCCGGAACAAAACATCACGCGGATTTGAAAATTAAAGCAGTTAGTCGCGCGTGAGAGTTTAATATCGCACGCAAAATGATTCCAAAGTTTCGCATTAACTGTTTTTAATTACGACGTATAAAAAATTACCGCGTATGTCACCCGCACATGTGTGCAATTTCACATTTCGCGCGTCGCAGTGTTGGTAATCTCGAATATTATCGCAACGATACTCGACGAGCACTTAGAAGCGATTACAACGATCGTTCATGCGACGAGATTTCTCGAGCGATTTACGCGGGACACTCGGGTTTTGAAAAAGAATTACGATAATTAAACTGCGCGCAGCGGGGAGGAAGATTTCCGTGCGCCAAAAGAACCGCTTCAGTTCTGTCACCGTCAATGTCGGCTTGAACGGAGAAACATCCACTCACCCATTGCGTCTGAAACAAAAAGAAGAGAAACCCAGTTTGATTAAAAACCAGTTTCTGCGGAAAGTAGACGTAATATATAATTTCGTATTATCCAAACATCACAGAGAAGAAAGAGAAAACGTTGTGCGCTCGTTACCATCTTTATTGATGTTTACAGAGACGTAATAAATTTTATCTTCGCTATATTCTCGCATACGATATCTAAAATTATACCAAATACCTCGGACATAAATATCTCGGATACAAATATTTTCTATCTTTAACATGTGCGGGGAAAGATCTTTGCGATTTCTTTTATTAATGGATCGTGTCGTGAATATAAATTTTAACTGAGCGACGAAGCATCGACGACGTACAAATGTAACCTAATCCGAGGTACATCTCATCATCGTCATCGCGTCGTGCTTCTGAATTCCACGGTACGCGCGCGCAGAGTCTCTCTCTGGTAAGAACCGCGCCGAATGACTCTATGCGCAGCACAACGGCACAATAAGGACGCCGCGCGGCTAATTCCGCGCTAATTGCCCGACGGCGCTAAAGAGCGTTCTGAAAGGGAAAAAGTTGTTTTCCGCACAACACTGTGAGAAAGGCTATTAAGAGCGTGAATGGCGGTTCTTCTCGGTCGTGATTTCATGCCGAGGAGAGGAGGACAAGGGAGTCGGAATTAGCGGGATGTAGCATCGGTAAACCGCGCAGAAAATGACGACTTCTCTCTTCCAGATCGATCGGCTCGGATGTAATATCGCGACGCGAACGAGAGAGGCAAGCCGAGAGTAATCAGCCGCGAGTGCAATTCACATCGTTTTTTCTATTAAATAAAGAATCGAGCTCTAATTGCCTTATTGTGAGCGTTACGAGTCACGTAAGCGCCCGCAGCCGCAGCCAGCCAGCCAGCCGCCGCGATAAATCATAAGCAAAGACGGCGCGGTCCGGCGAAACAATCGAGCGGACTGAATGAAACCTTGCGAAACGCGCGCGCGCTCGCGCGCTTTGTGCCGCCGACCAATATATTCGTTCTTGCTAATCGTTCGCTGTGTAACTCGAAATATCGTATTCCGAGGAGTTCGCCGAGGACCCGATTGAGATTACGTCGACGGTGAATACAGTTGATATCTCGTGAGAGACAACAAACGAAATACGGAGCGCCTGCGTGACGCGGAATCAAGTATAGCCGCGGCGCGCTTTATTTAAACTGGAAGCCCGAACGGTCACTCATAACTCGTCGAGATAATCTCCGCGTGGGCAAGACACATACACCGCGCAGCTCCCGGTATCTACCTCCGTCTATCTCTATTTATTATTCTTAGGCGCGACTCCGTGTCTCCGTTCGAGCGAGGAGATAATCGACGCGACTCCTCCTCTCGTGTGGCGTGTAGCACGTGTACATACGTGCGACATGCGACGCGTGTGTACGTATATCGTCGGTACACGGGGAGTAGAGCAAAGGGATTTTTCGCACGCCTCGTCCCTTTCTTCCACGGCCGGTTGCCTCGCTTCGAGCAGCGTGGCGAGTTCGTGTACGGAGCTGACTAACCCATTAGCGCCCGAGCTGCCGATCGACATGGCGAATCGATCGATAAAAGCCAACGCCGAACACTTCCTGCCGATAGGAAGGCCGGCGTCGTTTCTTTTGCAGCCGATCGGGCGAGGAAAGAAAAATTGCTTTAGCCGCAGTTATCGCTAAATGAATAGCAGGCGCGCCGGAATCTTGTATCAGAGTAACGCGTTTGTGTGTGTGTGCGTGACAATCTACACCTTAATTTAAAATTACATTCTGTGTGTATTTGGTTTCTTTTTTTTGCTTTTACATCGATTTTTACATCGTGATATAAACCAATTAAAAAATTAGTGTCATCGATTCACTTACTAATTGTGATAAATTAAGTCAACGCCGTTCGCCTGAAGAGAAAAATGATTTTCTCTGCACATTTAGATAACGACGGGTTTTGTAGAATTACAAGAACAATTAATTATTTTTTTCTAATCTGGTTGCACCAAGCGTTGTCGGAGATAGTGTGTGTGTGTGTGTGTGTGTGTGCACGTATGTTTTCTCTAGATAGGAAAATAACTTTAAATGATATGACCGAGCGCGCTCTTCCTACAAAACGAAACACGCAGATGTTCGGTAGCTATTCTCGCGGCTGCTCTCGCGAGGGGTGCCAATAATTCGTTCGTCGTGAAAATAGAAGCAAGCGGCGGTAGGTGGAAATGTATAAACGGACAAATAAATTAGCGATTTGCACAGGAATTCAAAAGCGAGATGGAGAGGGAGAGGGTGACCGATTCTGCGTGCGAAGAGGGATGAGAATAGGCCCGCGTGTTTGTAAAACGTTACCGGCGAAATATGCGAATGCGCGATAAATGACGCGACAACACGCGGTCCCTCCCTCCACCCCCGTTCCTCTTCCCATAAATCCGACGATAATCGTTGCCGCCGTTGCCAGAAAGAAGAAACTCGGATGGCACATCCACACTTCGATCCGCGACATTTTGAATTCAGAGTCGGTTTATCGGCACCGTTCTTTCGAGAGGACAATGACTCGAACGCTATTCACCGAGATGCTGATGTTTCTCCGCAAGCGTGTTGCATAAATCACACGTTTCACGAGACACTCTCGCGGAAATTGTATCTTTATCTTCCTGCTAAAATATCGATACAACACCGCTGTATTTTATTCGTGAAATAATCGTATATTTTTCGCGCGTGTATATTAGATTTCAACATGCTCTCGCCAATTTGCTCCGACACGAATTCGATGACAGGAGTATTTGTATTTGTATTTGTGTATATTCAAATTTAAAGAGAGAGAGAGAAAAAGAGAAGCTGATTTCCATCGTACACATAATTTTCTCGAAAAAAAATCTTCATCAATTGTTTAAAATGTGCAGTGTGTTAAGAGAATACGAGAGAGTGTACATGTTGCCTCCCTTCTCCCGCCCCTTAACATCTCCTGCTGCGCGAGCTCTTTAGAAATAACCGAATTCAGGCCACGAAAGTTACGATCCGTCCCTGCTTGCGAGCGTATATAGGGAGCAACAGCCGGCGGCTGAATTTCCGAGATGGTTTCTGCCGATCCGGGCTTAATTTGTAGCACGTTCTTGCGGGCAGGGAGCGATGAGGTCCATTCGATCGTCTCGTGGCGTTGCCGGGTTAGTTAGCGCGACTTAAGGCGGCTGCTGATGCTGCCGCTTCTTGCCTCGGCTTCCTCCCCCGTCTCCTCATTTTTGCCGCTAAAACATCGTCCCTAATTAATCTCCTCGGCCCCTCCCGAGCCGAGACGTTGCACGAGCTAATATGGACGAACGGTGACAATGGCCAGAAGCCAGGGTCTGGAATCTGCCGAATTCGGCGGCGTGGCGAGCGATCGAGAGAAAAAGCCGGCCGACGCTTAACACCGTCCAAAAGGATGACGTCGTTGAAGACCTGGACCAGAACTCGGGTCCTAATGAGTATTTGCGAGCGGACTGAAAAATGTACGAGTCGCACTTAACGTCTCACTCGGATGTACAGTGCGCGCTCAGAAGAGAGTCAGAAGTTTGTTGCGCTCGTTCACTTGAATTAATAAAAAACGTAATAAACGACTAATAATAAAAAACAAATAAAACATCCTTTCTTCAAAGAGTAATTTTTGGCGCAATTATTACTGCAAAAAAAAACAAATAATAATACGTAGTTCTGCGCGAGAGAAAAACGCGAAAAATCGATAAAATACAGAATTTTGCTTGAATATATAACATACACTAATTATAAATAATAAACAAATAATGACAACCTTTCATTTAAATTCGTAAAATTATATAAAACTCTTTTTCGGTATGTGTGTGTATATTTAACAAAAAATACTATTTCAATATGTTTGTGTGAAGGAATGTCTCGCGCAGAACGATAGATGTAGACCGCGAAAGCAGTACCGACGATAATGGCCGATGAGGAGAGTCCAGTTTGGAATCCGTCGAATTCGCGAGAGCGCCGGTCAGGAACGGGAGAAAAACCTGCTCGACGCTTAACGCCGAACCAGCGATGACGCTGATGAGGGGCGAGGCGAGGCTCGCTAATGGGAATTTGCGAGACGGCCGTAACGCTCTCCGGAAACGTACGGGATGCACTTAACGTCTTACTTGAATGTAGCGCACGGCTCAAAAACTACGCGCGCAACTGCAGTCCGCAGGTGGCACTTGAAGCTCGTAGTTCAAGGCTTGAAGGGTGCGCGCGGTTAATTGGGATAATTGTCACAGTAAATCCGCCGAACGAGCACCGCGGCTCCGGATAATATCTCTATCGGGGGACAGTTTTTCATTTCTCGTCGCGGAATGTCGCGCGAAAGAAACAACACGGCGCGAAAAAACGCCCGGATGCATAATACCCGAAGAATCGCGTCTTGAATCCCGAATCGCGCGCGCAAACTCAATTTGTCGACTCGACCGGACCTTTCCTTACGGGCGAGACGTGCGTCGCAAGCGAGCAAAAATGCGCGATCGAGAAGCGATTCCGAGATCGTCCGCGCGTTTGAATCGCGGATCCTCCGAAAAGGATTCTCGCAAAAAGACGCGCGCGAATCTCCGCGGGTTCCAGTTGCTTTTTTTGAAGTCTCATTAAACTAGCATGCTATGTATCGTTCGAGTCTTCTATTTTAAGAACATGGAAATATAGAAGTAATTAGATACGCAAATTAGCATAATAATTAATGCTAATGTATTAATCATTATCGAATTAGGAATTCATCAAATGTAAGAGGGAAAATGACTCTTGTTATACTTCTCGTATAATCACACCGTAGCGCAGACTCATCGAATTTTCATGCGATATACCTACGAATTTTCAACATTTATTCTCATTACGGACAAGTAAAAGAATTAAAATGGATGAGATGATGAGACTTCGTTATAATTTAGATTCGCGGAGAACTAACGTGATTAAATCACGAAGTCTGGAGCGCGGCGGAGTGCGTTATAAACCGCGAGGAAAAATCGAAGACTCTCTCGCGAAAACCGCAAAAAAAAGAAAAAAAAAAGAGGAGCTAATGAATATGCGCGACTTTAACCGACGTTAGCGTCGGGAAGTCAGAAAACGGACGTTTGCGTCACAAGACGAATTGACAAGTCGCAATCGCGCGAGAAAAAAAACACAAAAAAAAAAAAAAAAACAAAAACAAAAAATCCACGCTCCACGTGGGTGGCGATATATGAGCCGAGAGAGAGAGGTGCGGACACGACAAATACGCGTGGATAATTAACGCGATCTAAGCATCGTGTTCGGCGGAGCGTGTCAAGTGACAAGGACTCGATAAGTAGCGTCCCTGACATCGCTGTCTCGTTGCCCTACCGTGACACGTTATTAGCAAGCAAGCAGGAAGTGTCCACTCGCTTTCCGCAGAAAAAGAAGCGGCGGGCACACACATACGTCAGTCGCGCGGTGTATCGCGCGAGGGGACGTAATTGATGAATACCTGTTACTCGCTATCGTTACTCGCACACACACACAACCAGACCTTAGATATGAAAAAGTCACCCGAGCATTTCTGGTCTCTCTCTCTCTCTTTTTCTTCGTTTAATTATTCTCCGTATATCTCGCGAATTTCTTATATACTCGCCCATTTTATAACGCATTAAAAAGATAAGTAAGTGGAGTGAAATTAAGACCTAATCTACCTAATTACGGACTGCGAATACGGCGAGAGTGGCAAAATTCAGCAGGTACAATCAACTCTCATTTCCTCTCGCGACGACTGTGTAATTATTCGCTATGTAAAAATCCTCGACGCGGACGAGCGTAAATGTGAAAAGCGCCTTATTAAAAGCTTACTTCGTTCCGTTTCTCTTTCTCTCTCTCTCTCTGTTGATGTTTCGACGCGAATCGAACAAACAAAAACGCGCGTTTCCGCTCCCGAGGACGATGAACCGGATGAGCCGCTAAAACTAGGTCAATCTTTTTTCAAGCGCGAAGTCGGCAGACCGAGGCGCGAGCCGAAAGAAGGCCGAGTAAAGGGGAGTAGAGTGTCGACGAGCGGTTAATTGGTGTTCTATGAATTTGGCGGCGATTACCGCGAAACGACGCGGCGGACCAGACGCGGCGAGCACACGTTCGTTTCTTGTGATTCGCGTCGACGACCGTTGGGGAACTGGCGGCTACAAACGGCTCCCATCGTGGAATTTTAATTATAAATTAGTTGATTAACTCAATAGTGTTTTTGCTGCCGGCGACAGTATCCTCGGAGAACTTGCCGCGCCAGTGTACAACTCACATGTACATGTGCGCCGCACGCACACACATCTCGACACGCCGACATAAGGCAGAGGTTCTCCGAAATGTCGCAGACTCTCGGGAGGATGCCGATGAGAAATTTATACGACGACGCTAATCGCATTTGGTGATATTCACGCTTTTAGTAGTTTCGTTATTAATTATTCTCGATATTATAAATTAGATAGAACAGACAGAAACGATGATTTTATTCGAAATATATCGGGACACGAACTGAATCGAGTTTGAGTTTCTGGTTTCGCTTTTTTTTTCTTTTTCAACGGAGGACGTCCGGCGCGTCAGGTTCTTTTCGAAAAGAAAACGGGTCTTTGACATCGGCGAACGTCACGCGCTCGTTTCGCGCGCGGCAGGTGCTATACGCGCGGCTTAAGACCTGCGTGCACATAATTCCGGTGCATGCGGATACGCGAGCGCGTATATACACACACGGGCTGCGCCCACTTGCTACACGCTCCTCCTTTATTTATTTTTTGCAACCGCATGCACGCAGAAAACCTTCCTTCGCTTACGTAACCGCGGCACGGGGAGTAATCGAGAGTTTGCCGGACAAATTGCGCGAAACTTGGAAGCGGACGCGGGTAAAAGTTGTCGGCCACGTATGTCGGGCAACCTGAATTTTCGCAACTGTGTAATTTGGCAATGTTGCATGTCTTCCTCTCGAAAAAAGTGTTTACAACATTTCGTTCACCAGAATTGTAGTAACAATTTCATTTTATTCGTAAAAAAAAATAAAACGGAAACAAAACAATCACTTTTTTCAAGAGTAAAAAAATGAAATATTCGCGGGAGAGAAGATTCGTTTGAACAAAAATGTCGAACAATTTCCTACGAGATTTTCTACGAGGAATTCAGGTTGAGAACCTACGACGATCTATACCTACGTTCGGAGCCCGCTAGCATGAGGAGCACAATGGCCGCGAAGATGCGGTCGCGCCGATGTCCTCGCCGCTTCGTCGGCACGCACAGCACGCGGGAGAGAATGCGTTTTGTTTCATATTAAATAAAATATTCGACGTGCCTGAGGGACGAGTCCGGCAACATTTAGCAAATATGCGTCCAAGTCCACACAACCGTACTGCCTTCCTCTTTTCTGACTTCTCAGCAGAATCTACCTGGCATAGTAGAATAGGAACTGAGAATCTACGCACTGCGCGTTTTACACGCCTTTGTGCAAATCCTGAAGGAATGCGGTTCCTTCTCTATCCAAGAAGGAGCAAAAAAAAAAAAGGAGAAAATGTAGAAACACGCCGCGCCGGTTTCGCCGAGTATTACAAATCCCGAAAATTAATCCCGCATCGATGAACGCGCGTGACATGAATGTTTTGTCGGATTTCAGCTCGTATAAATTATCTCGAGAAGTTATGTTAATCACCGGTGGCAATAGCCGAAGTCCGCTGCCTCCTTGAAATAAATCTCCCGCGGCGTGAGGTATTGCGGAGCGAGAGTGTGTCGCGACGAGTGTGTATGTCCGAAGCAAACTTAGAAATAAAAGAACAAATATAGTCCTTGATTATCAAACTTTGATTTAGAACCTTTCTCTTTTTTTTTTGTTTATCAACACACTAAATGTGTGCACCTATTAGTTAAAAACTCAAGGTTTAAAAAACTCTCTTGCTTTGTCTCCGTTTCAAAGCGATAGACGGGAACAAAAAGAAATATTCAAATCCGCCAATCGCGGAATCGCAAATTAAGAACGAGAGAAGGATGTGACGTACTTCGCGGGTCGGAAGACGTCCTGCTTCTCAGTTTGCTCCGGTTCACATACCGGACGAAACCGAGCAACGCCGCAACCGTCTTCTCGTGAAAAAAAAAGTACAAAAATTGTGACTCGACCCGGGAAGGCCTCCCTTCCTCTTTTCTTCCTGCCTTTCGTCTCTCGAAACCGCCACACTTTTTGCCAACACTCCGAGAGTACGAGAGAACGAACTGTGTGTCCGGCGCGAACGTCAGCAGAATGTAAAATATGCAACACGCTCGTCCGCGCATCCGAATCATTCCCCGGTGCAGTGACGCGTCTGCGAGGTACCGAGCGCGCTGGTAAACAGAGGCTGTTTTTTCATCGTCAATATATTCTTCGACCCGTGCGCGTAAAGAAGCGAGAAACTTGGAGAAAATAATTCTTCTTACAAAAGAACGCGCTGTCTCGGCAAAAAAAACCCAGTATATGTTTGTCGATACCAAGACTCCCGGTGATCAGATCAAAAAGAAATTGAGAAGAATCAAGAATACATAAGCGATTCTCGGTAGTCGAGGAAGATCCTGTTGCATGCAGAGGACTGCAACTCTTCTTCTCGTTCGCAGCCAGCGTCCTTTCCGCGAAAACCGGCAATTTCTCATCGCGCCGTCGTGTCACCGCGCCGGTCGTTCTTAAAATATCCTCGCGAACAGTGTGTTTCACGATGCGGGAAACGCGTTCACGGCAACAAAGAGAAAGACGCATCTTCTCGGAAGAAGAGCCGCGTTCGAGTAAGAAATCAATTACGTATCGCGAGATGCCGGCGCGTTTCTCCTCCTCCTCCGCATACTACGAATTTGCGCGCAATTAATCCGGATCTTCGGCGGAAAATGAGTCCCGGAGCGAGTCCCGCGTCACGATTTTGCCTGAATTCCCCGCGCGCCTCGTTGCGCCAACCGCCAACTTTGCGCGCAGGAATTTGCTAGGAAGCGCTAAGGATACACGTATGTGTATGTGTGTATACGCGTGAGGTAGCCGCGGGAGGAGGAGCCAGAGGAGAGCGAGGGAGGCCAAGCCAGCTGGGAGGGAGGTCCTGGAGAGCAACGACTAGTTTTCTTCTCTCGTGTTATTATCCGCCGTGTCCGGTAAGTGCCGCGGTAAGATAGCCAGGATGTGGAAGACATCATGTCGGTACCCCGGCCATTCCGTTCTCCGCCACTGTGTCCACTTAGCCATGCGTATATACGGGGAATAAGTATTCCCCGTCTATATACGTCGTATGCTAACGACTCCAGAAGGTATTGCCTCCGCGCTACCTCGTCCTTCTCTCCCCCTTCCCTCGTGTGTGATAATTCCTGTCTAGTTTGTCGCGTATAAACACGTCGACGTATTAACGATCGGAGGATAACGATTCGTCTGCGGAGGTTTTTACCACTCGGTCGCAGAGTCGTGGGACTTTGGTAATAGCGAATTCCTGCGGGCAGTTCGCAATATGTTAAGATGTTAGCACTGATAGCGGAGAGATTAAGTATATCGTATACGAAGCGATGATTCAATCGCATCGATAATTTATACGATAAAATTAATAAATGACATGCGCGAAATATAAGATTTCCGCGCGTACATATCGCACATGCAACGTTCTCGAAGAGAATTTATGAAAGAAGGATAAAGAGAGAGAGAAAGAGCTCTTTCTCGAAATTACGAACCCGCGTGTCGCCGTAGCTCAAACGTCCAAACCGAATTCAATAATCTCGCGTGAGGCACCCAAGTCAGTCGCTTACGATGACATATCCCTGAATCACGCTCGAGACAAAGTAATGGTTCCAGCGGAGTCGACGACGGGAGACGAAGGCGCGCGCGCGCGCGATCTCGCTTCCTCGCCGTCTGGCTTCTCTCTTATCTTCGTCCCGCGCGCACACGGCTACGCCCACACCATAGCTATTCGCCTTGATGGTGGCCCATACCATTACATGACTTTTGATCGCCGGCCGTTACCCCCGTGTATTTGCAGCGGGTATTTGCATACCTAATTCGTCAGCGCGTTGCATTGGACGATCATCGCCGGGTATGCGCACCTCGTCATTCTTTCTTCTCGATAGCAACGCGAAAGTAACAACAAAAACTATAGCAACGGCGGCGTCCCGGAGGAACCGACACGAATGCGCAATAAAGACGACCTGTAACGAGATACTGTGGCGATTTCACACGCGCATGCAAATCCCCTTCGGTATCGAGTTATGCCAGTTCTCGTTCTGTCGACCGGACAGAAAGGATCCACTACAGCAAGGAGAAAGCGAGAGAAGAAAACGAAGAAAAAAAAAGAAGGACTCGACACGCCTTGGTGCCGGAATAGATATTATTTCGGTGGGACCGTGGGAAACTGAAAATTTATCTACTCTACTTTTTCTCGATCCCTCGATTCATTTAGGGGCTCCGAGCTGATCGACAAAAATTGTCTCGATAATTATCGGATCCTTTGCAAATGAGATTTTAAATACAACGCTACTCCGAATCTGCCCAAAACAATCGTAAATTCTCCCGCGATCTCGGCGTCGGTGAGATCGAAGCGACGATAATGCAACACGGACGAAAAGAGACGGAATAAGAAGAAGAGCTCATTCTCCGGCGCGCGGTGATCCTCCGCGATCTCTTCTCTCGTTGTCGCGGAGGCCGAAGAAGAAGGAGGAGAACGGGTTATCATTAAGTGAAATGCCGTGTCCACTATCTCCCGGCTCTCACGCGGTCTCCCGGTTGCTTCTTTGCGCGACGTCGAGACGACTCGTTTCTTTTGCCCAGTCTCTGGATATCGTAACGGGATAATCTCTCTGCCACCTCGGCAATGTTGCACCGCCGTGAGGCCGCCGAGGTTATTAATAAAGCCTCGCCGCTATCTAACGCAACTGGGAGAAACGCGAAGTCGTCGGCTTGGTCAACACATTGCTGAGAGAACTGTGTGCGAGAAGATATCGCGAGCGCATTCTCAGCATTCTTTAAGTTTCTCCCATGAAACTTTATGTTCTCCGTATCCTTAAACCACGCCAAGAGACGTTCGTGTCAAAAAAGGATTAGATTTCCGCGCTTTTCTCTTCGAGACAGACAAAAATAAATATACAGAAAAAATTCCATCGATGATTGAACAAACCACACATTAAAAAAAAAAAAAAAAATTTTTTTTGATATGAAAACGCAACCTTGTGTCGACAATCAAGATACTTCTCCCGCGATCATCGTTGCCTGCGTCATCGTCGACAGATACGATCTCACGACTACGAGGAGCCGTGCGCGCCGTTCACGCGCACGACCTTGCCGTGCGCAATGCAATTGAAGAATATACAAGGCATGTATATGCGCGCCTCGGAGTTCGCCCGGTTTTGCGGATGAATGCAGGCGGCAATTAATGCGTGATCCTTGAGAGAGAGAGCGCGCGCGCGCGCGCGATCGAAGCGCGACAAGAAGCGAGACGGACCTTTAATTCAGCGGGAGTGAAAAAGTCTCCCGCGTAATTATAATGAAGAGGAGAGCGGTTTGATCGATGCCGTGATCATATCTCGGCGACTTAACAAACTCCGCGAAGGCGAGCGCACTCCGTGTGTCTCCCCTCCCCTCCTCCCTCTCTCCCCCCACACGCGTGTGTGTCTCGCTTACACGCCAGTTCATTTATATCGGCTAATGTCGGAGAACGAACTAGGCGCCGATACTAATTAATTATGAGTGAGACAAGCGCAGCCTGACCGACCGCCAGGAACCGTCCTGATAAACGAGATTTCGCGGAGAGATTTATTATACGTTTCTGCGGTAAATTAACCGTTAAAGCGCGTTTGGTGGCGCGCGGAAAGATCGGAGAGCATGTAAGATTCGTGTTACGTCGATTTAAATATTCGCTGCTCGATGAGATATTACTTTATGCGTGCGTTGTTGTTCTCGCGCGATTTATCTCCTACCGAATTCCGCGATCCTGAATCCGAGGGAAAGCTGTGCGTCAACCTGGTCGCCAACACTGTCCCGCACAATCTACTCCCTGACCGATAAACACATACTTTTTTAGCTTAACACAAACATTTGTATTTATGAATCCGGCTAATGACATTTATAAATTGATAAGAAAACCTGAAATACACTGTGAGAGAGACGTCTAATGATATAATGAGTACACAGTTCGAGTACCGGTTTTCATGGCGCGATCTTCTCTCGTCATAGGAATTAAAATAAAAACAGAAAAATAACGAGCTTAAGAATCCTGTATTTAAATAAAAAAAAAAAAAAACAGATCTGTAAATTAGAAATATCTCAACAAGATCGTGACCATTACGGAACGTCTTCCGAGTATCGCAAGCGCACATTGTCCGAGTAATTGAAAGACGGGGGGGCTATCACCGAGTCATTTAAGTGGAAAATCGATATCGGACAATTAAGGAACCTCCTAAATCACCTAGTCCACGTTAATAAGCGATAGAATGTACCAATTAAGATACGCCAGAGTGTCTCCCGTAGCTCCCCCTCAGGTGAGACGACGATAGCTCGCGATCGTCTTGATGAGGAATACCAGTGGGCATTGCCGGAGGACGCGAAGAAGCGGAAAAAGAGGAGGAGGAACGGAATGAGGAGGATGAGGAAGAGATATTTCTAGCGCATCATTATAGCCGCGAGTGAATTGCTAGTTACCGGTGGTGTCTCCTCGTAAACACTCGAACATTTACATAACGAGTGACATCCACCGAGCCCAATCATATACACGCCACCGAGAGGTTAATACCGCTTTGGCATACCACTCCGCGTGCTGCACTGTCTCTCTCTTTGAGGAGAGACTGGTCTTTGAGAGGAGACCTCTCGTAATATACGCGCGTTCATATCACGCGGCGTAAACGCGCTTCTTCGCGCGTTATCCGAGGATGTGACGAATATCCACGAATCCGAGGATAATACGTGGCTCGACGTTATTGCCACTCGCGTATACGGAAGTGTCGATTTCGGACGGGACAGGAATGCCGCGTGTCGACATAAAGTTACTTTTACGAGGAATAGATTATTGACACTCGCGAAAGATACGCGTGTTGACATGTTTGTCAAGTGCGTTTAGATGATAAAATTGCTGACAACGTAAGTAGAAAATTTTTTTTTTTTTTTATTATCATCAATGTCGCGCCAAAACTTGAGACAACACGTGAGATAATACGCTACGAGAACAATGGATGTCTCGCCCGATCTGAGTAACAGCTTTTAAAAGTAAATTAACTTCTTCTGCGTTTCTCCTTATCCTCCGAATAATAAAGAAAGAACGCGCCAAGCGATAGAGGATAGATGTTACGTGCGCGATAACACGACGATTATACGGCCGAGTCGTTATAATTC
Source organism: Pseudomyrmex pallidus (assembly GCA_014825455.1). Lineage (NCBI taxonomy): Eukaryota > Metazoa > Arthropoda > Insecta > Hymenoptera > Formicidae > Pseudomyrmex > Pseudomyrmex pallidus. Next base: position 42,957 of record QVNV01025521.1, on the reverse strand, counting down.
GTCAGCGAGGATTAATCGGAAGATACAAACCGCGGTGGAATTCGCGCCGTGTCCTTTCCCTACGCGGAAAGAGAGAGGGAGAAGAAAGAGACCGCGGCGCTTCTTTCGGTCGAGCCGCAATACGAAACGCACTGTCTCCTCTCGTAATCCTGGAGACGGCGGGTTTTTGCGATCGCCACCTGTCGCACGGGCAACCGCTTTCGATCCTTTATTCCGATCATCCGCTCCGATCTGCTGTCATATTTCTTGCCGTTCGCGGTGCACGACGAGGCAATTTAGCGACGCCCGTGAAAACCGGCCGACTATCAACCGATCCCGCCGCGAGTCTCTCGTTCGCGGACTCGTCGTTCTATTCGATTGTGCCCGAGGTGTGCGCGTCGTAATGTGCCGACGCGATTATTAACTCTGTCTGCGCGAAAAGCGCTCCGCGCGACGACGATAAATCTGGCGTCTCTTCGAGCCGAGACGCGCCGCGAGAATAGCAATTACCGGCGATAAAAAGAAAAGAAACCAAAGAGAACGAATAAAAGCTCTAACGACGATATGAAATATCACTTCAATGCGCGATAATCGCTTCGAAAATAAAACTCCCCTCGAACCTAAACCTCGTTACGAACTATCCCCTTTCCGTCCTGTCTGGAATAAGAGCTCGTTGAGCAGCGAGAGCGATCGAGAAGGTCCGAGCAGGTGTGGCAACATATAATTACAGTAATTAGCGGACAAGTAATTAATTAGGATCGCACGTCGTTTGTTATTTCTCGCTGTGCGCACGCGTGTGTATACGTGTGTTGTATGTACGCGCACTTGTTGTCCGCGTGTCGAGTGTCTAGGGGTTACCTGTGGGATACTCCTGTAACTACTATACACTCGTATCCCTGTACGTCCGCGTTTTTTTTTTTTTTTTTTTTTTTTTTTTTTTTTTTGCCGAACGAGCACGAGGACCGATCCCTCAGCAAATTGCGCCACGAACGGAATCTCGATCGAGACGCGATCGCGAGATGACCGCTCGGAGCACCTTTCCCTCATTGAACGACGATCGTGTCTTCCGAAAGACAACAATTTTAGTCGCGCTAAAGATATTCCAGACACGATTCTGTTTCGTATATTCAGCTTTTAAATCTTCAGAGGTTTTTCAATATCTAAAAATCCAGTATATTTTTACATTGAGCGCTGACGGAAGATTAATCGTCATTTATTTCGGATCTCGAGTATCTTTAAATGACTCTAACGATGTTTCACGAAATAAGAAAATTAGTCATCGAAAAAGCCATTTAGGAAAGTTTCACAAAAATGTCTCTCTTACGCGTTTAAAAATAATTTCGTCAGATCTGTACTTTTAAAATTTTCACACGCCTTATGAAATTCTGCACAACGCATTTTTTGCTTCTACATAAGTCTGTCGTTATTGCTCGAGAAAATGAACAGGTAATTAATCGCTCGGCTTAATCAACTTAAATCGACGTGGCTAACGGAAACGGTATATCGTGAGCGTCGGATCGGATTACTCGACGCATTGACTCTTAGTACGGCACGGACGATTGGCCGTGTCCTGCATTTGCCAAACATTCGAGGACTCTCCCCCTCTTGCCAGTCGCCGGCGGCCACGCACTCGCAGACAATAAACATAATGGCGCACGTCCTTAATTAAGTGGATTTTCAATCAAGATCCAATCAGTCTCGTTGTAAATGTAAATGTACCGATCCAACCCCTTTCCCTTCCTCACAATCCATCTCTCACAATCACCGTGTCTAGTCTTGTAGCGTCTAATGGAATTCACGTTCGAAAAATCGCACACTAAATCGCATAATCGATTTTTTTGTTTTAGTGAGAGATTTTATCTGCGTTGCTGTTAATATATGCAGCAACTTCCCTTCCCATTATCTTGTTTTCTTTGCGATAATTGTCCCGTTACAAACATAAGAAACCTATGAACCATATTTACAGATACGTGATAAAACGTACAAGATAAAAAAAAAAAATAAACTTAAACACTCGAAAAAAAATGGATATCTAGTTATATATATGTACGATAGACGATATCTCGATGATAATGAAAGCCGATTAGTTTCAATGCGCACACTTAAAGTAAGGTTTCGGATATCGTTTCTTCGGTAAACGACAATCTTATCAATAACGCTCGGACGAGGAACGCGACCGCGACTATCGTAATGCCGCGATTCTCAGCGTCGTAAAAAGATTCGATCGTCGTGAGACGCGCGGCGATTGCATTTGCGAGTGAGAGAGCGGTGGATATGCAAATGTCGCGGCGAAACGGCGAGAGGAAGGTCTCGGCTGGGGGTCCGCAAAGTCGAGACAAAGTCACAGCGGGATCCGCTCTCCTGTGCCTGTCCCCTTCCCCTCTGTCCCATCTCGTCCCCGCTCGGTGCTCCCTCGTGCCTCGCTCAAATGAAATTTTCCGCAACATTGCATTCGAATGCGATTAAAGCTCGTATAGCGAGCTGATACCCCGCAGAAGCGGACAGAGAACCGGAGTCGAGAGACGGAGGCTCTTCTTCTTCACCGTTTCTTCTTCTCCCCGTGTTCCGAGACCGCCGCGCCGCGCTGCTCTCCTCTTCCCCCTTCGTCTCGTCGATTTCGAGAAATCGAATTGTAACTTGTAGCCAGCGTGGCACCCTCCGCGACACAGAAGTACGCGTGATTCATCGCCGACTAACGCGCGCCCCGCTAATTTCTTTCGAATATCGATTCCGTTTCATAAAAAAGAACCTCTTGAGAAAAATCTCTCGTATTTACTCAAGTGCATTAAAATTATATATATATCGACCTTTCGTGTATACTATTTGAATTTACATGTTAACGTAAAACTTTAGATTCTTGTTTGTACACCGTAATAAAAGTGATAACACGACTTGTATCATTACTGCAGTCCGAGGCTTATATAAGCGCACACGCGGACGTTATATAAGGGTAATTAAGATTGATTATTATAATCGTTCTTAAATGCTTGTCGTGTCGCGGCTGTCGTAAAAAGCATAAACACGGTGCGACTATTACTCCGATCATTAGATGCGCTCTCATGCGGAAGGAGCGTAGGACGACGACAAGAACTCGTCTTCTCTCCGTGCATTTAAACGTCGCTCGATGCGGCAGCGGGAGGCGCGCTACGTCGATGTTTATCGCGCGAGAACGCTTCCGACTGGGACTAAGTGAGCGGTACAGCCGCGTTTTGTACGTCTTTACGTGACGAAGAGGCTACCGATGACGACGACGTCGTCGCGCTTCGTCGTGCGACGTCAATTTCGATCGGAGACGTTCGTCGGTTCATACCGTCGCGAGTGGCATCCCCCGGAGAGAGCCGCGCGCAAGGGTGGTATAGGATGCGGGCTTTGACAGTGACAGACAGACGCTTAATGCGTGAAGTCACTTCCGCGCTGAGCTCGTGCATGAGTTATAATCCGCGTCATAGAGAAACGCCGAACGCAAACTCGGCTTTTTTTTGTGAAGCATATAAAAATACACGAAATACGTTTCTGTCAGAACTTTTTGTTTCTATTTCCCGATTAAAATTCGATTACTCTCTGTAAGATAATTCATTTATTTGAGATAACAGGTATATATATATACCAGTTATGAGAGAGAGAGAGATGGAGACGAAGAGAACTATCTCGTCTAGAATCCAAAACGAAACCAGCTCGGCGTTTCCACCCTGAAAAGTTTCCAGGCGGACGGCCCGAGCATCTGAAAATAAGCGACGACGTGGATATAGGATCGCGTAGGGATAGAGTGGCTCGCGGCGGTTCGCCGTTCACCGAGAGCAATATACGCGTCATATATCACCTGGCTGTAGCTAATGCCCGGAGAAGGTGTGCGTGAGGCTATCTGCGCGCCATAAAACACTCTCGCGCTCTCTGCTCCAGGAGGGGTTGCTCGGTGGCGAGTGTCACCACAGGTGCGGACATTCTCATCATAAATACCAGCCCGGCTACAGCCGTAAACCGTCTGGTGAAACCTAATTGGGGCGTGGCTGCGGTTACACCTTCGAGACTTCGGCTCTCTCGTTGTCTTTCGCGCCTTCCCCTTCCGTCGTCCTCGCTTCCTTCATTCCTTTACACCTTCGATTCGTCGCGCAACAGCTCGCGCCGCGTTGCCTAGTGGCCGTTATATATACGTTCGCGCGATGTGTTACTCGTTATAATCTCTCCCTCCCCCGTTGCTCCCGATAGCGCCTCGCCGGCTCGTTGTTTTTCCTTCAGCCGCAACACACCGTCGTCTCTTTGCGGTAGCGCGCGATAGGTAATGGAAGCTGCAGAAAGTCAATTATAATCCTTTCTCGAAGAACGTCTAACGTAATGGTCTAATCAGGAGAGGTAGCAGAGAACGTAAAGTGCTTGAGAACGCGAGTAAAATAAAAAAATATGAAAAAAAAAGTTACGTGCGCGAGAGATTAAAGTCCTTTAGTAGTCTGCTTTTTTCCCCGAGATGGTTTTCAATTAAGAGATCATGTCCCTCGGTAAAATATTGAGATTGGAGCCTCACTTTTATAGCGACTGCTATTCGGACAGATTGGCTTCAATGAATAAAAGCGAATGCGTCGTGAATGCGACGGCGCGCGGGAACAGGATTTCCATCATGAAACGACACGCTCGCATAACTCGCACGCGAAAATATGCGTACGATGTTGATTGAACACGAGGAACGGTCGAGTATGTCCAAGTGTCGTAGATGAAGCGAAACGATAACCGGCCGGGCACTCCCAAGGACCGTTCGTCGTCCGCGTGGGTGGCGCAGATCGTGAGAAATAGCGTAGCGCGGAATATCAACATACGTGTCATCGCGAGAGCGGATTATTCCGATTAAGTTACAAGGTAAGAAACGTGTATTGACGTAAACAATAATAATAGTCGATGACATCACAGAAGGAAACTAAATAATTCAGGAAAGGCACGTCCGTGACAGAACGCAATGTGCGAAGCAAACGGTGTCTTCGAATGATTAGGGATGTTTCCACCCCTGGTAATGGACGGCGTGCGTGTTTTCACGCGGGGGTGGATGCGAGAAAACGTTAAAAGGTAGGCCGGTTCCGGCACACCTCTCCGTTTAACCGCCTCGAATCATTTCACACTCGCGCCGTTCCCGCACCGTTCTCTTCCTCGTTCTCTTAATCTTCGTCTTTATTTCGTACGAATTTATAGCGTCGAACATCCAGCGAACCTCGGCCTTAACTGTCCGCTGGCATGAACCTACGAGCGATAACGAGCACCGGCGGCACAACAGCAGCACAAGCGCGATGATTCTTTCTTTCCGTTCCCATCTCTCTTCTCTCTTTCTCTCTCATCTTCTCGCTACCTGTCCAGATAAAAGTAACGGTAAAAAAAGAACGATGTGCGCGCGACCAACACGTAACGAAAGCACAGTTCTTCAAGTTCGGGCAAATTTTTTTTTTTTGTTTTCCTGCCACATTAAAATTCATTAAGATTATATTCGCGAACGATTCTTTATCGCTATCGTGAGAATGCAATTAGTGGACGCTGATGGATAGTCCTAATTGCCAATCAATTTGTATAAACGTGATCCAATCGTAACCCAAAATCGTGAACAAACCAAGTTTTGTAAAAGTCTCGCAAGAGATCCTAATAAGAAGGGGACCGTTTCACGGAGGGAGGGAGCGAAATCGCGTTTCCTTCCAATTTATCTCCAGCACGAAAGCGAAGGCACGAGACACGATATTATGAAGTGCACTTGGCATCGGAGCTCGACAGAAGCTGTTGGATTAGGATACCGCTGGAGGAGATTTGTTGCTTGTACGAGTGTCGTCCCGTCCGCCGCTCGAGCGTGTTTGAACATATTTGTACGGTTCTCGAGAAGACGGGACCTACTCACGTTATTGGCTCGAAACTTTTCACTAGCGGACGAGAGTGGTATGTATCCGCCGTCATTTCTGCCTGTCTCTTTCCGATCCTCTTCCGTATCCTCCGCAATTCGAGAGACGCGTTCTGTTTCGAGGTCGGCTTCAAAGACTGACTCTCTCACGATCGACACATCGTGACGCTCGCATCGCGCGCTCTACACGTCGTCTTTCGCCATCGGCATTAAACGGGAATTATTACGAGTATTCGCTCGTGGATCCTCGTGAAGTGACAGGCGTAAATCGAGCTTGAAGCCATCGATCGATGTTTGCTAACCAAACTCGTGTTTACCCACGTCTTCTCCGTGTTTAACGATCGATGGATACGTCGATAGAGTTTCCGTATGCGCGCGTTTTCGTTCTGCTAAGTCTGTCGTACATTAATTTCTCTCCCTCGTTCGGTGCTCGACATTTGGTTTTGTTTTTTAACCTAATTCGTCACGAAACGCTCCGGAATCGTGAAAGATAATGTATTTAGATTAAGTTTGGAAGGAACAATCGATCAATTTGAATCAAAATGAAAGCCGAAAGAGAAAGAGTGTGTTACAAATAATGGCGCGTTTCGAATAATCGACGCTATTATCTCGCATACAAAGATCCCGAGCAAACGTAACGCGAAGAGAATCCCCTAATGTTATCTGTCAATGACAAGTACAGAAAGCCGATCGGCATCGGTTTTTCGTGCCGCCACAATGATCGGAGATCCTCAGACACACGTTGCGCGCGCGCGCGCCCGCGATCCGTTAAAGAGGCGTTCACGTTTTTTGTTTGTTTTTTTTCTTTTTTAATGGCGAGATGGAGCTAGACAGTATGAGCAGGCGAATCCACGTCCAGCCATCAGCATTATCCACATATCACACACGCCGACGCCGGCTCCCACACGCGCGCGCCTCAACTCCACCGGCGGCACTATCATCCCGTCGTGTGTGTACACGCACGTCCGACGCTGTATACACACGAAGGGCACGGAAGATGACGATGACGACGACGACAACGAAGAGCGCAACTAACAGGGTAAACATGAAGCCAGTTACATGCTCAAATATTTGTACCTGGCCAGATCCCAGGGCGTTATCTCCAACACGCACTGACTCCTAACGACAACGTAGGAAGCAGGACAGGACACGAGAGAGAGAAAGAGAGATGCACATACAGAGACTGCAGGTTGATTCACCTTGGCTTGCGCGAGCCAAGATCCTGTTAATGAAAGACTCTCTTTCACGCCCGAGCGCCGAGCGCGGAGACAATAAAGATACCTCGTTTGGCCCTGCGTCTTTTCCTCCGTTCATGTCGTTGCTTCCTCTTTCCCACTCTCGAGAGCAAAAGAAGAGGAGGAAGAGGAGGAGGACGTAGGCGCAACAGTTTCCTGTTCTCGCGCGACCGCATAATCTAATCTACGTTTACAGAGAATATAAGCAAGCCCTCTTCTCGGGGCGCCAAAAAAAAAGAAAAGACGTCGTTGTTTTCGAGAAGTCGAGCACGGCCGCTATCGATGCGGTTCAACCGTGAGACTTCCCGTGAGAGAGAATGACTTCGTCGTGCTTCGTCGTTGTGAATGAGTTGAGATGGTATCGCCGCGGACTTATCGCGGAATCCTTATAACCGCGCGCTCTCTGTGTGCGCTTTAGCTCGCAGACGAACGCCGCGGAGTTTCGCCTTCAATTTAGCGCCGCGAGAGATTGGCCACGGAGGAAAGCAATTTTCGCGAATCGACGTCGAGAATAATACCGTCCGTCTCGCCCGACGAACGGGGGGAAAGTAGTCGGCGCGGGGCGAGTTTCTCTCTAATCGGCGCCTCGATCACACGGATTTTCGGAGGGAAAGTCATGGAACGACGGCGGGGAGCAGAATAAATCGCGGTTATTAGCGCGAGATTACGCGAGCTTGCGCTCAGATTGCCTCCCGCGCGAGGGCCCGAAATCCAAAATCTATATATCCGGCGATTCGCCGCCGACACACATCGTGCCGTCGTCGGCCACGGCGGGATGTGTTGTACGCGCGAAAGAAGAAACGAGAAAGAAAAGGGAAGGAGAAATAGCAGAGAGAGAGAGAGAGCGCGATGGATGGATGGCGGGAGACGCGAGAGGGATGTAAGAAGATTCCGACGCGTGCACATTGTTAGGGGAATCAGATTAGCCGGCAAGCCTGATGTATGTGCACCGCCAGTAACGTATCGCAACGTGCTCAGTACCCCATATCTCCTTTCCTTTTCTGCTCTCTTTATTTCGCCGGAATCTATCCGGCGAGTGATGGGAGCTAATGCCGCGCTATCGGGCGGCGTTACCACTGTTTCCGGATTAAGGATCGATCTGGCGTGTTGCTAAGTAAGTCCTGAGCACACCGTCCGCGCGACCATTGTCCTTAATACCTTCTTTTTGCGGCGTCCGAAAGCGTGCGATCGTACACGATTGCACGCGCGCTATCGGGCAATTGTTGCGGCTATTTGACGAGAGACAAAAATTGCTCGACAACTTTTTGTTAAAAAGCGCGAACATTTTTTCTCGCGAGCGTAATTTTATACAGAGGGTAGAAACAAAAGCGCGCGTCGTGAGAAACGGCTATAAATCGAACGCGTGTAATTAATCGCCGTAGAACGCAAGTGCGTGCAATTAAAATTAACATAAACGGTCCGTGATTCTCTCGCGAGATTGACACCGGGTCTGACAGAAGGAAATTCAAGATATATATATATACAACTGGTTTTGATTCTCCGACCGAGCGTGTAAACTCGCGATTTTATCGGCATTCGAAGAAAGAGAAAGGCGTACCGTGAGAATTACCGCGGCGCACACGAAGTTGGGTCTATCTTTGGACGAGCGCACGATCGGTCTAATTAGATTTCGCGAGTGAGACGTCAACTCGTTCGTCTTGAAAACTCGTCATACTAGCTGTTTTTCCTCCGTGGAAGCGAGAACAGCCCAGCGTACATATATCATCAAAGAGTTTATATATAAATCTGCGAACTTGTTTATATATAAACTGTTTATCTATTACATATATAGTAAATGCCAATTAGCGGATAGCGGAATGAAGCGTGATGCGTTCCATCAGCACATTACGCGGCGTCAGATCGATTATTATCGTGCAGCAAACTTGAAATTCGACTGCGCGCGATCGATAGCAATTTCTCGATACACACTTCGCGAGAAATCAATCGTCCGTCGATCGCGCTCGAAAACGCACTCTGCCATGCAATAAATATTTTCAGCTATGTCGGTTTATTGACTCAAGTGTGAACAAATTAATTGTAGACGTGTAACAACGTAATACATTTAAGAGATAATAATAACGTGTACATTCAGAGGATGTGATTCACAAGATTACATCTGCAAAAGATTGTCTCGTATTACTGAATTATCGCTATATAAGAAAACCAAAAGACAACCCCGTCGAAAAGGGAATGCGCGTCGGCGTCGCGTGAGCGTCCTACACGCTCCGGGAAGCGCGCGAGGATCCGTTCGTACGAGGCGGAGAGAACGTGGGAACAGACGGACGATTTGCTCGCGAGTACAACGAACACGCCGCGCAGACTGCCGGATTCGCGCCACTTCTTCGTCTTTCTTGTACAACGCCTCCCTCGGTCAGGGAACATCTCGCGTGTGGGTAGAATCAATTACGCGGCGAAAACGCACCTCGACAGACACCTGGTCGGAGGAGAGGGAGACTCCGGGCGTCGGTAATATTTAAATACACCCACGGCTCGCGCCGGATGATCCCCGATAAATCTCCGGAAGAATCGTCAGCGTTTACAGTGGCGACAAAGGCGCTGACGTTGTCAGAAGGGCAAAGGATATTAAGTGGCCTCGCCACGAGAGACGTAACGCACCTGATTTGACTAACAAAAAAAAAAAAAAAAAAACAACTAATGCACGACGATATGACTGATGATGGTGACACACTGAGCTTATCGACATTGCATGTTCGACCTCACCGCAATTACGTCGCTTTAAATTTGCATTTTAATGCGCCTCCCGGTGTAGAATATCTCATCATCGGCTGTAAGTATCTGTTTTTAATCGATGTTATCGCAATATTTACGGATATGAAGTAAATTTCGCTTAATTGAGGTAATGACAGTCTATGCGTTAGTTTACACGAGGCGAAGTGAGTTATCCAATTATTTCTGCGCGACGGTTATAATTATCGAACTAGCGCGGTGAGAGACGTAAGCTGGCAAAGCTTAGAGCGACGTAATTACGTTACCGGGTGACTAATGTTCTTTTTATCTGAAGCGCGGCGGCCTAACCACCCGCCCGGAATCGCGACTCGGAGTCATTACGCGTCGTTAATGTATCGCCTCTTGTGTTCGGTAGCAGCACCCTCACACACAAATCCATCCCCCTCGATAACGCGCCGCGCCGTGATTTCGAATGCAACCAAGTCGCGAGCGCTAGTTATCGGCTAATGAAATCGATGGATACGCGGAGAAGTTAAACGCGCCGAACCCCCCCTTAGGAAGGAGGGTGTGTTGCCGACAAGAAATGTCGAAGGGAAACGTCGCGTTGGCCTCGCCACCGCCCTCCCTTACCACCGCCTTCTCTTTTCATTTCCGACGATCATTAGGAGCGAGCGAGCCTGAATGTGAAAGTCAGCGAGAATAATTCGAGAATCACCGTTACTTTCTCTTTCTTCTCTCTTCGTTCGATACTTTTATAAAAAAATGTGAATAATAATAATCGACAGGTAGACTCACTGTCCGCAGAAGCCGCGGCGCGCGCAGAGCAGTTGGCCGGAAACAGTTTGCGCTTACCTGAAACAAAACAGACATCCAAAATTATAAATCACATGTTCGTTAACTTTCGCGTTTTTCTTATTTTTTTGTTTTATTTTACATTCGCTCTCGCAAGCAAGCGACGAACGGGGAACGCAATAGCGCGCGTAAAAACGCGGCTAATAAAGGGTTCCGCTATAAAATTCAATCCGCGAGGGTGGAATCGCGTTATATACGTCTTTCCTCCGGTTCGACACACCGAATGGAAGAGACCGCGCCGGATCGGTGAGAGAAAGGGATTTTGTGGAAAGGAGAAAAGGAGCCAGGATGTCCCATAGACGCGCGCCCACACTCGAACGTCGCGTGCACCACCTACCAGGAGCCGTGATACACCGGCGGTAATGGTACTTGGTGGCAAGACTCTTTTGTGGTGTGAGAACGGTATTGTCTTTTTACGGCCTCCGCAGGCAGGCGCCCGGTGTGTTTCCCCCGACGCCCGAGGGAGGCGAGGCTTCTCCTCCTTCGCGATCCCGGCCTTTCCTCGGCATTATCCGGGAGAGATCACCTTTTTACCGGTCGTTGCGACCTCGTCATTCCGCCCTTATCTCGAGACCTACCCCGTCGTCTCCTCTCCCTTGAAGAGGAAACGACACCGAGAAAGTCGAATGAAGAAGGCAGCAGCAGCAGCCCCTCTTTCGATCTTGCCGAGAGTGCTTTCTCATGAAAGAAGAAAGATAGAGAGGAAGAGAGAGAAAAGACGGACGGAACGACACAGCGACACCGTGACGCCGTCAAATCCGCAGGGCGATTGAAAATTATACAGGGATCGACTTTACGAGCGGACGTTTTAGCCGCGCGTTGACGTGCCCGCACTTATCCGCGTGCTACGTCCCTATAACGTCGCGATATATCTCGCCCCGAAGAGCACGAACAGTCGGAGGATCCTCCTCGAGGTTTACGGGAAAATCGCGCCTGTTCTCTACTCGGCACGCGTCGTGCCAAGAAGTTACGGCGCACGATCAAAACGGTATACGTCGTACGTCAAGTGGACATTCTTGACACGTACCTATACGATCTTTTCACGCGGCTACTTCATTAATACGCACGGAATTTTTGCGACAAAATAAGATGGTTTTTCTGCAAGACACACACGCGAAGACGACGACGCGCGTTCTTCGACGGCGTTCCTCGCGCCTAACGGTTACGTCATCGCGTTTTGTGAGCAAGACTTCCGCTTCGCGATCCGCAATCGCGCGGGACTGCAGGAGATTTTCTTCGAGGCGACGCGTCTGTGTGTGGATGTTGACTATCGACAGTACCGTTCGCGACGCAATTACGATTCAGCACGACGCGACGTGAATACGCAAAGAGAGGACCGATGCATTTAAATATTCACCGTAGCAAAGTGAGAGAATTATAATATATAGCGCGACGCTAATAATAAAAGCGCCGGTGCGATTACGCATTCCGAACGGGTCGGAATTCATAATTCGCCGGTCCGAATGTAAATACGGGAATATTTAATTGGCGCGATAGGAATGGCCGCGATATAATAGCCGCGCGACCAAGAACGCGTTATTCGATTATCCGCTCAACTTCGTAATTGGCCTTTCTCTCTCTCTCTCCTCCTTTATCACAGAACAGCGCAGATTATAAATTACAAATTATACATCGACCTCTCCCGAACGTCGTAAACGTCGTATATTCCTACGTTGCATAACACGCGCGAGCCATGAGACAAGACTTTTTATATAATAAAAAATGCGACGACACGGGCGAGACGCGCCCTGGCCGGTTGTCTTCTCGTTACAGACGCCCGCGCCGAACGATTTACTCGCACGCGTTGTCATGTCGATAATATAACCACTCCATTTAGCCGTGACTGTGTACAAATAAGCGACACCCCCGTCCGCGCGCTGGACGTTAATCCCGCTTTGATGGCTCGTCCTATAAATTGCATCAGACTTACTACGTGCCTCATTGACTAGTAATCCAACCGCGCCTCGTCGTCGTCGTCTCATATTGCGCGCCATTTCGCCGCGTCAGCGAAGAGGAAGTAAATGCTGCGTGTGTCTTTTTTTTTTGTTTTTTTTTTAAGTACCCCGAGTAAATCAACTGAAGCACAGGCTTATAATCGGAGACAAAAGCGTTCGAACGGCTTCGGAAATTCATGAGTCTCTCCTCGCGCGCGTGTAGGTGAGATATTCCTACGAATTTTATAAATTAATTCTACGAAGAGTGCGTGACGTAAGAAGTCAAACATCGGTTGATGCGTAGTCATTCCGGAACTCGAAATCGAAACTCCTACGTATCCTCTCATGAATCTTATTCTAGACGACGATGTATAAAGCCGCCTCTCTTTTCGCTACTAATAAATTCATGCGCGACAAGAGATCGCGCGGCTCTCATTATCATTTCCGCCGCCGCGATGTTTATCGAGAGAACTCTCGCTATCTGATAGTCGATGAAACACTCTTTCTGAATAATAACGCGCTGTGTTTCATTGAATTAATCGCGCAAATCGCGGATCGCGATCGTATCCGCACGAACGAGCTCGAATGAAAAGTTATTACGACATTTATTGGATATACACGCGGTATATATATGTGTACACACACAGTATTCACCATTTTTTCCTCCCGTATCTCCATTTTGAAATTTCAACGTTCGTTTATATCAAGCGTGTGCTCCATCTTTTAAATGACATTCGCGCGTTCGCGGAACAAGCAGCGTGGAAACGTGGCTGCGTAGCTGAGAAGGCTGAGGGCGCGACGGCGACGACTTTTCCGAGCGATAGAGATCAGGTGACTGCGAATGGACTTCAGATTTCCTTCGCGCGACGAAGGAAATACGGCACAACGGGAAAGTTAATGCCACTCGCGGTAATAGGGTACAGTAAGCGTTCTCTCTTTCTCTCACTTTCCTCGTCTCTTTTCTACCCCGAGAGCATCTCTCCCTCTCTTCCGTTTTTCGTTCTCTCGTCCGCGCGCCTCGTCTCCATTACATCGAGGCAACCTGCAGACTCCATACGTTACCCGCCGCAGACAGCCTCAAATTGCTTCATTAGCCGCGAGATATTTTATATAAATTGGGGACTAAATTACCTGCGGCCCGCGCGCCCGGCATCGGCGAAAAATTTGTAATTAGAGCAGGTAAAACTCGTCGCCATCGCCAGGTCGGGCAGCGAGGAGAAAAGTGAGAGAGAGAGAAAGAGAGAAAGGAAGAAAATGAGAATGGAGTTGAGATAGTGGACGAAAAGTGAGCGGAAGAAAGAGAGAGAGAGAGAAAAGGAGAGAAGTTTCGGAGAACCGTTTCTTAATTATTTACGCGCCACTGTGTAGTAATATTGTTCGTTTGCGGCGCATAAACCGTGACGAATCGCCGCCGCCCTTTGCGGCTTCGCCGATAGCCGCTTTACGTCTTCAACTCACTCCGTGAATGGAGCAATTAGCATTCGGTGGCAGCTCGAGGTGCGTTAAGGGGCACGTTTTGTTACGAGAACACCCTTGCTTCGCAAATTCCCGGCGTGACGTCTCGACGAGATGCATTGAAGAGGCCACCGAACGACGCTACTTATCACAGCTGTGTATTTGTCATTACGCGATGCAAAGAGCGAGATCAGTAATTTATAATCGAAATGGCTTTGATTTAAATTATTGAAATGTTAAGCTGAAAATGTTTAAGTAAAATGAAATTTCGTAAAAAATAACATCGCGTTATTCGCGAATTCAGGGATAAGGATGATGTATAGTAGGAGAGTTTTAATGTTGTGTATAATCTTTTAGAAACATCGGCCGAGCAAAGTGTGAAAGACCTACGCGTTTACGCGAATAAAGAGAGACAGAGGCGTTTAAAAAGGGGAAAACCTTGCGCGGGGGTTGTTCCCGGCTTTCCCGCGGAGCCGCTTTACTTAATTTCCTCCTCGGACGAACTTCTTATTATTATCTCGGGCTCTGTCGACTTTTTTCCCACCTCCCCGAAGTTCGCGGCTTTCACAGAGTGACACGACAGTAAGACAAAAGGAGGAACGGGTTCCCCCTCCCTCGTCTCCCCGGCCCACGGGTACTATCGTATCCCCGATGTCTCTGTAGTGGCCGAGTTCACGGGGTGGAAACGACAGGCGAAATGAATTGGCAACTTTTAATTAAGATGGTATCGTTCTCGCTCCCCCGCCGTCCTCCGTCTTTCGATTCTCTCTTTGGTTCGTGGAAAATCGAGCCGGAGCCGGAAGAACTGGCTCCGTTCTGCTTGTGCCAGAGGGGGCTCCCCGACTTCAGAGGGACGGGGGTGCGATAGAGGAACGGGGGGGCTTGGGGTCTCTTCGAGCGGCGGGGACGCGGTTAGCATTCTTTTTGTTCATGCCAACTATTCATCATCGGTGACACTTCTCGAGATAGAGGGTACCGGCACTCTCGCTCCTCCGCCCCCTCGCCACCCCATCCCGCCAATCTTTCTCGCTCTTTCCGTCCTCTCTGCTCATCTCCCCGGCCTTTTCTCTTTCCTTCCAGAGCTCGATCTTCTCCCTTGCCCTAGGGGCTTCCTAATGGACCCCGACTACGCAGCCCCCCCTCTCACCCTCTCTTTCTCTCCCTTTCTCTCTGCCAGGTCTGCTGCCGCTCTTTTTCTTTTTTTTTCTCCCGACGCGGCACGAGATCTCTCTATCGTTTCCAGAAGACTTTACGAAGGATTTTAATTTCCCGACGACCCCCGCCCGCGCATCACCGACCGTCGTTCTCGCGGTAATTCGTCGGCAGACTTCCAGGACGTAAATTTCTACGTTTCACGTCGATGCCTCGCCATAAAAGCTCGCGAACTCCTAACGCTTTTATACTGCGATGTAAACTATATGTATTACAATCAGATGTACCATTACAGCATAAGTAATTGCACGAAACTATACTTGTGATATTATAGATGCAATATCGCAGACGGTTACGGAACAAGCTACATGATGTTACGCAAAAATGACGGCGGTTCAAGGCCGCCGCGCGAAATCCTGTAATTATGACACGTCGTAAACCTTATTTCTGGTTTCCTCCTACTCGAAATATGGGAAAGGATAACTAGATTGTTGAGCTTTTTTGACGCGAGCGGGATACCAATAAAAAATACAGTATACTTTGTTACTCATATATTATTAAAAATCTAATATTTTAAGAACACAAATCTCTCTTTCTCTCTCTTTCTCTTTACTTTCCCATTTCCAATTTGAGAACAAAGAACACTTCGTGTAAACGCAATAAAGTGGAAAGAAGTGTCGCACTGTAAGAACATTAAAGAACAGAAGAAGATTGAAGATGAAGCGCACGGGCGTGAATAATAAATGCGAATTTCGAGTAGAGAGAGAGAAACAGGAGGGGAAAAATAATATAATCATAATAGGCGCAACGTGTGACACGCGTGCCGTCACGCGCATCCCGTCTCGCACCCCCATTCCGTAAAAGACTTTTTCGGGACACGTCGCTCGTCGTTCGCTCCCCCGAGAACTGGGGTAAACCGCGTAGTGTCTTCCAGATATCAAATGAGAAGGAAGAAGAGAAACAGGGAGAAAGTAAGAAGAAACGTAAGAAAGAAAGACCGCGATGTACTCGGCAGGTGGCTGTTAACGTCCCGCGGGAATCGCTGATAAAAACAAATGGCAGTACGAGGAAGAGAATCCTCCGCATCCTTCCCTCTTCCCTCTTCCCGTTGCGTCGAAATAAAAAAATTACTTGATGTCGAGCTCTGTGTAAACAGAGCCAATGAATGAAAAGGGAATCTATCAGGGGCTGTTTTCGATTCTCAAGTTTTAAACGACGACGCGAGTAAAATTTTAAAACGTAACGAATAATAAATAAATTTCCGTTTGTTATCGGAAAGGTCCAAACGCGAGAAGCATCTTCGTCATAATAACAGCGACTCGCCGTTACAGAGAGGGTTGATAAGTCGAAGATTGCGTCGCGTTACGTGGAAGATCTCGTCGCGAGAGACGACAATATAAAGTCGCCGTTCGTCCTCGTAACGACGCTTCATATAACTGTATCAAAAAAGCGGGTCGTATAGTCTCGCGACACTCCATAGAATATTTAAGCTTCAATTTCATGCCGTCGCGGTAGGTGTCTCCGTGGCGGGAGCATATTAAAAAAGAAAGTAATAAAACCGGGCCAGGAGATCAAGAAGAAGGAAAAGAAATTGCGAAGGGGGGCACACCCGGTAGAGGTCTGTAAGCAACAATGGGGGCGTCTCGCGAAAGAAGGGGGACGAGACGCAGGGGTAGCACCAGAGACTAACCGCGGTATCCAGGGTCCGGACATTATATGCGATTATTATTCATTATGTGGCGTCTCTCTCGCGCCAACACGCGCCAGCCGGAACGTTCCCGGGCGTACGCATTGTATATAGACAAACCGCGAGACGTTCCGCGCGCTTTTCATACGCGCGCAAACCCGCGTTGAATTGCAAATCGTGCGTCGCTCCGCGAGAGTTGGCGGATCGGAGAGGGGGCGCAGAAACACATCAGGGGGGAAAACAGCGAGGAGAGAAGAACAGCCAAAAACCGACGAAACTTTGCATACGCGAGACCGAACTGCACCCTTCCGATGTTGTTCCGAATCCGTCCTCTTCTCGCCCTCTTCACGTCTTCCGTTTCCCGCATCGTAGCTCTCACCGTGGCGTATCGTTATGGTTATGGCATTAGGCACACGAGCCGGAGTACAAACGGTTATTTCGCCGGAACGATCTCGCGCTACTTCTTACAGGAAATGCTTCCTACGCGCCGGGTCGGGGGCGATAACGAATGACGAGGGTGGGAAAAGCCGCTCGAATTTTCCGCTCAGAGAACCGAAAGAGGCTTTCGGATCTCTGCTAACAGCGACGGCAGTCGCCGAGTAAGAAACGATGTGTGTGTGTGCGTGTGTGTTGGCGAAGATTTCAAGACTCAAAATTAGAAATTAAATATTGACTTCCTGCACGAATTATTTTTGAAACTATTTTTAAAACTATTTTTGAACTATTTTAAATTTCTCTGCTCGTAAAAAATTAGGGTGACTGACACATTTGAAACGAGAACAGTATGATTTTTATCAACGTTGACGGGGGGTTGACGGCAGATTTAAGCGGCGTTTCTACAGAACAACGTGGACCTACACACCTAGTCGAATTAAAAGGACATTCCAGGAGCGACCATCCGCGCGGGCCCGAGGGGGTAATTTCGATTATGCCGGCACGGAGCCGCGGGACAATCGTTACCGTACATCGTACATGGTTTGTTTTACTCCTCGCTATTTCGCTTTTTATTACTTTCGGTTAGCCAACTAGTTAAACCCGCGGCTGCCCTCGGCGCACACCTAATGACTCGGCGAGTAGAGACAAAGGGTTCATTTGCGAAGCGGCGGCAGGTGTACGCTGCGGACGGACGAACTCGTCGGAACCGCTCTTTCTCGTCCCCGCGGCTGCCCTCATTGGATTCCCTCTTTCTCTATTCACGCGAGAGACGACTCGTCTTTTCCTTTTTTCTCCGAATGATGCATCTGCTTTTCGAGAGACCGCAATCCGGCCTATATTGCAACAAATTTACGCTTTCTTTTTCTTTTTTTCACTTTTTAATACGAAAGAAAGTAATATATTAAATTTAAAAAAATATTTTTGAGATAAGTTATTATTATATTTTTGTAATTAGCAGATGAGCAACGGGGCGGTAAAATATTTTACAAGTATTTATCTTCCCTTTACATGTATAATAATTTCGATCAAAGTTTTCTTATCGTTTTATCGATCGTTCGGTGAACTTCTCTGCGCTCTTGACTAATTTCGCGATTATCCCGACAGACTGTCAATCTTCGCGCGGCCGAATCTCGGGATTTAACGTAGTCTTGTGAATCAAGGTCACGAGGTATCGTCGGTAGTATCTCGGGAAGTACCTAGCACCTGCAACTTCACGTCTATCCCAAAGTCCTGCGGGCGAGTGGCTGTCACCCGAAGGCGTCCTCTTCATCTCTTCTCCAACTCCTCCTCGTTCTCCATCCGCCGCGCGTCATTCTACTTCCACCCCCGTGTCCGTGGAGTTTCCCTGCGGCGTGGCAAGCGCTCCGGCGACGTCTCCGTACGCCCTAGGCAACCCTGGCGCGTCGGTCTCGTCCGACCTTAAGATATTAAGTGCTTCACCCGCGATTAGATCTCTCATTGTGCGGCGCGGTGTCAGACAAGCGGTTCGTTAGGCCCCGAAGAAGAGAGAGAGAGAGAAAACGGGAGAGACAGATAGAGAGAAAGAGAGAAGGCAAGGGACGACTTCGGGAGAAGACAATGCCAGCCTAAGAGACAATTGCTTGCGGCTGGAGAAAGAGAAAGAGAGGGAGGGAGGAGAGAAAGAGAGAGAGACTCTTATAAGTGCTGTATAATTTCCTGCAACGACACCTTCATTGTACGCCCGACGTTTCATTCTTATCGTTGGGGCACGGCACGGGGGGAACGCGATATTGAGAGAGGGTTGCGCTTTCTCGAAGGCGTTGTTCCGAATAAATTCGCAATCGAAACGCAAATTTTCGGAAAAAGAAACTAAAATTCTCGATCAATTAAACTCTCACGGATGAACTTTTCAATTAGACAAGTGTTTTTTGTTCGCGTCTCTTACTATACTTTGTTCGCCATCATGCTTGATAAAATGTTTCTGATATCATTGAAGCCAACCTCCTGATTCTCTCGAGAATCAGATTTTCCCAGCTGATTCGGAAACGGCGGCCAGGTAATGCAATTAAAAGAGCGTTTCGCACGAAAGCCGTCCAATTCCGCGTGAGAAATAGCGCGTCTAACAATAAATAGGATCTGAATTTATTCGGGGGAGCGAGAGAGAAAGAGAGAGCGTGCGTTTACGCTGATTCCGTGCGAGATAAGCTCTGATTATAATGCGGTATCATGTCCGAGATAAATGTCTGCGTCAGTAACAAATCGCGGCTCGGGATTCAACCGACGCTTGATCCTTATAACTTAATGAAGTCTACGAGGAAATCGAGCAATCTTCTAGAGTAGCTCGAGAGTCCCAACATATCTTTTTCCACATCTCTCTAAGCGTGAACTTCTCAAGTGCAACCGACACGGTAATGGAAGATTAATACAACGCACTTAATGGCACTCAACCTAATTGAAAAAGAAAAAAAACGAAACACTGAAAACTAAATTCCAAGAAGATCCTCGAAAATTAACTTATTTTACGTTAATTATTTCTCGACACGATCCAATAAGAAGTTAATATCTTCGAATTTTTCCCGCTAATATCTGTCGTGCTCCATTTCGATATTTCGATGACACCGAGAAGTACCTGAGGAATATGTGGTCGGTCGAGAGACTTTCCGGTTCTCTCCCACGATCGGAAGAGAGGCAGGATCGTCGACGCACTTGAAAACCCTCAATAGACTCAATCACGGACCGTGCCGTGACCCCGCGCGTTGTCCCCTTCAGGATCAAGGGGAGTCTCTCTTTTCCCTCCCCCCGTCTCCCACTTGACAACGAACCCGGACCAGATTCACAGTTTGTTTTCTCAGCGCGGACCGAACCCGAAGAGAGAGACCCACTCGTGCGTCGCTCGATCGCGCGGCACAACAAACACCATTGAAGAAATATTCGCGAGAACTTCCTGGATACCTTCGCCGCGAGCAACGAACGAATAATCTCGCTCGATAACTTTCGTGCGCGATCGCAAACGAAGTCGCTAAAGTTACACGAAATTTCATCGATTAATCGCGGACCAAGAGAACTACGCACCTGGCGTGGTTTATGCAAGAACCACTGCGCGGTAATTACCTGCATAATTAGCGTCGTTATCGGGAACAATCTCGCGGCGACTTTCCCATTTAACCACGTAAAGTTGGTAAAAGTTTGTAATGTAATATATGCTTTCTCGTGTTTTTTTAAATTAAAACTAAAATTATGCTTGTCACTTTGCATAATCTCTTGATAAAACGTTTCGATCGAGAACACGGGAAATTGTTATCAGATTATTATCGAGTTTAAAGTAAGAGTGGCGTGTGTCTCTCTTTCTCTCTCTCTCACTCTCTCTCTTGCACACGTGCAACGTGTCGATTCTGAAGATGAATCGCGGGCAAAATGGACTTGACGGACAATCCTACGCGCTTCTCCCATTATAACTGATGATATTAATAGACGTGTCATCAAGGGGCGGCGAAGGACGGCCTTGCGTGACGTCGCATCGCGTAATCATCACGCAAGTTTCTGACAGACGGATGAACGTCCTCTCGAAAGGACGAGAGGGGGATGACGTGGTGGTTGCGCGACGACAACAACACGGGGGAAACGCGCGAGGGAAAAGAAGGAAAACACGAAGTTTGGGCGGGGAGAAAGGGGGTCACGGTTTTCGTAAATTCGCCACGCAAGTCGACCGCAAAATCGGGGCTGAATGAAGAAGTGACACAATGCAGCGCGTTGCAGACGCGCCGAGCAGAATCGCCGCCATCCCTCTGTGTGCGAGTTTCTGTCTCGCACGTCTCCCCCGAAATCCGCCCGGTCGGAACCATTCACCATCGTTCGCGAAGGAAGAAAAGACGAGGAGGAGGGAATATAAAAAAAGGGGGACCACGAAGGGGGGGCGGAGAGAGCAGAGGAAGATAGAAAGGAAGGAGCAGGTCCTCGTTCTAAAGCGAGCGGCGATGCGTGGCGGCGCGGTACAGTCAGAACCGACTGGGTGATTCTTTTTCCCTCTCTCCCTCCCCTCGTCCTCTTCTTCATCTCCTTATTGTATCGAGATCCACGCACACACGAGTGTGTGTGTGTGTGCGTGTAAGGGGCCTAGGCATAGAATGGTATCTGCATGTGACGGATCGTCGTGCGTTGCGCGCAGGGATCCGTCAAGAGTCATCCGGATGCGGGGCCCCCTGACTTTTATTTCGGTCTCGGCGGCGATGCTCCCCTATCAAAAAAGTAGCGAATTTATTGTGCACGCACAGGTGTCGTGGATTTCCTTTCCTCGCACTCGACGAGTTGCTCTCTCTCTATTCTTCTCCCCGCGTTGACGTTTGTCGAATGCAAAAAGAACAAATTTATTCGGTACAGACATTCGTCTCAGAGATTAAGATGAATTAAAAGAAAGGTGTGAAAAACAAAGTTCTTACAATTTTTGAGAGAAAACAGAGGTGTTAGAGCGTAAAGTCCGTGTTCGCGAATTATTTCTTTTTTTATCCACGTCTCTTGAGTGGTTCGAAAGGGTAAGCAAATACAACGAAATTTAAGAGTCCGAATGCTGTAACGACACTAAAACTGCAAGCGTTGCGTAACATTCACGAAAACAGAAGAATACGAGCTCGTTCTACGAAATGCCGTTCCGCTCAAATTATAGGCAATCGCCTCCCACGCAACTACCGGTTAGTTACTTCTGGATCGATTAAATCATCTTACGTAACGCTTGTCTCGAATTGTAATTGCTGCATTATCGTGCCTCTATTAGTTAAATCTCACTGATCATTGCCGTAGCAGTTTAATCGTTGGATAATAATCGTGAGATAATAATCGTTGACGCGACTCGCGTCAAAAAATACATTTTTGCAATCACGAGCCGATCCCGAACTCGCGATCCGATCCGGAGGAAACGAACCGTGACGGATATATCGCGAGACGTTTTTGCGTTTTACATATCGCGCCGGATAAATAAATAAACTATCGCGCGCTCGCACAGGTGACTAATACATTATTCCGATAAGCGCACGCACTTAGCTCGAGTCGCGTTTGTTCGCGATATCAGGGCGCGACCTGCTTCGGTTCGCGTTACCGCAATATCGTAATCACGCGAACTAACGAGAGAGACGCAAGTCCCCCGGAAGGGAGAAAAGGGGGCAACGTCCGAGAGAGGCGTTTTCTCGTCACGGGAAAAATTTTCGCACGGGAAAAATAACTCGCGTTAACTTTAAACTTTCGTTCGCCGGCTGTCGGCGCGCGAAATTCAACGCCGAGCTCGCGTCGTAATTTCACGGTGCTACCGCAAGTACCGCGCGAGTTAGCAGTCAGTTCCGCCCGGCGCGATGAAGAAATAATAGCGGGCACCGCTAAATTGTTGCGCGTGTGTTTCGTACATGTGCGCGCGCGCCCAGCTATCGGGCGTAATTATATTTTATTACGCGGCGGAGGCGGCGGAAAAATGGAAAGCACACCGGGCCGTGCGATTTCGCCGTGTGACGTAATCGGGCGTAATGGTGTGTCTCGAGCATTACGCCGACACCCCCTTCGCTGCGGCGTGGACGCCATTTTCCCCTGGCGTGGCAGACTATTTCGTCGACGCCCCGCGTTTTCAATCATACACATCGGTGAGTTTCATTATTACCGAATTTAGGGGCATTTCTCTCTTCGCTCGTAGCCTCGCCTATCTTATTTTCTTTCTCTCTCTTTCTGTTCGCGGTAATTTCACATGGATAACGAGTAATCGATTGTGGACGCTTTCTTCATTCGCATCAAGCTTGATACCACCCAAGTTCTGCTGTTCTCCCTCGATATATCGAAATAAATTAAGGTTATCGCGGCGGAAAACAAGGTCGAATTGTTGTACTCGCGAAATTTGTTCTATCTCTCGCTTATTATTGTCTTTTTGTATTGACAATCTGCTGCGCAATCTGCCGTTTCGAACAGTGAGATCAACAGAAGATTGATTCCGAATAAGAACGTGCGGAAAAATAACGAGTAGAATAACGGGGTTGGTTTTATTTGAATTTTTCTCCCGTAAAACGGTAATACAGATGGTCGATTCCGTAAGCGTTACGCCGCCCGAATTTAACTACAGAGGCGGCCTTAACAAGATAGAGCCGCGTTTCTTTCTGCGCTTTGCGCGTTTACGCCGCGTACACGCAATAAAAGTCACGTCGAGGACGACGCAGCCGACGAGGGACCACCGACAAAAAATGTCAGCCCGCGTTCGCCGGGGCAGCCCGGGTCGCGGAGGGGCAACGTATGTTGCGGTGTTTCCCCGTATATATCCCGTCTTCCTCCCTCACGATCCCGTGAGAATCCGTGGAGCGTCTTTTTCACTCGCGTGCTCTCTCCGGATCCTCCGTAAAACGCGTGACGTGCGCGCACGCGGCCCTCTTTTACGGCCATACTTTGTGGTTTTCGAAAAGTTTCTTGCGTTACCGCCGCGGTGGTGGTCGCAGTGGTTCTCGCTCGTCAGCCGAGCAACCACTCGACGAAAAGAAAATACTCTCACAAGACATGCTACTTAAAATTAAAAAAAAAAAAATGCATATATACATAACTTCTGTCTGTTTTATTTTTTGATATCTTTGATTTTCTACGATCTTGTTCCATTATTTTACCCGGATAGTTTCAACAAAATTTCCACGAAATTTTGCACCAGTGGGTCGAAAAAAATAAATAAAACAATAGGAATATATCCGTGTATTTGTTAAGCAAAACAAAACTTGCTTCTATAATACCGCTGTCGCTTCGTAAACATCGCAGAGTTCGCATCGGATAAACAGACCAGCCCGATGTTCTCTCGCCCACGGCAATGGAATCGCGGTAATTTCAAGTCGGCGACGAGTTCCGCGTGTTCTAGCTCTCGCGATTTTACGACTCGCGGAAATGCCTTCTTTGGCGAACGCCGAGAAAAGGTTGACTCTCTAGCGCGCTGTCACAAAGTAAAGACGCATCTTCCATTGCAGGCCTCGGCTTTCCGCCGAGTTCTTCTCCGTTTGCGACGCACACGCGCGCACCGCTCGCGCACTACGCAGCGAAATCACGCACGCACACTATACGCGCGCGGCCTCGGCGAACGAGCATATACGCCTTCGTGAGTCGCGAGTCTCGGGCTCTGCGGTTAATTTAACAACGTGGCAACCTCTTTGTAGACCACACGCTTGTAAACTAAGAATGAAGTCTGTTCGGCGGCGCGGCCAAAGCAAAACAAAAAACCACAGCGACGGCTCTCGTTGTTCGCGGACCTTCTTCTCTCGTCTCTCTTTTTCCGCTTTATTTTTTTATTTTTTTATTTTTTTTATTTTTTTTCTGTACGCAGAGGAATCCGATCGATTCGCGAATTTAACGAGGACGTTATTTCTCTCTCTCCGCTCAATCCTTGCTCCATTTATAAGACATTGAGGTAAAAGAAAACAAGAATGGCGTTACACATAATTTGTTTTCGAAGAAAAGAAAAACCAACACATGCCTACCTATAAAGTGTTTTTTATGTATGTATGTACGACCATAACTATAATTTTATGTTGTTGTCTTTACGGACTTGTTACTTTCTGTTTTCTTTTTGTGACTTTATCTTGTTCTGATTGCGCATCAAAGATATTAATTTCGATGCGATTTTTTTGTGAACGGGAGTGTCGCGCGTTTGAATCAGGAGATCGATCAAGAATTCTATTTTCTTTTGTTAAGTTGTAAAAAATTAAAACTTCTGTCTCGTGTAAACTCGGGAATTTTATAACGAGCGTGTGTGAAAGTGAACGCGAGCGTGTGGAAGAAGCGTCGAGGTTACGCGCGGCGCGCACGAGTTCCGACGCACAGGGACGACACTCTCTCGCCGTCTGTATTTTTGCACGTCTCTTCTCTCCTTCCGTCCCTCCCGCCTCTCCTCCGCCACCCTTCGTTCCTCCTACGCGTCGCATCGTGAGTCACGCTCTATATTTAGAAGCTCGTAGAGCGCATATCCCGCGCTTATATACGCGCGCTCGTTCGCGCATCGGCTCGGGCATCTCGCAAAAATATGTCACGCTCGTCTTTATATCCGGGCCGCAGGATGATGTGTCTTTTATCCTCGTGATCCGCCATGTGTGGTCCCCGCTGTAACTCGTGCGACGGAGTCGCGACCTCTGCGCGGTGCGACGCGTCGCGACGCTTCTCGTTAGTGATCGAAATATTCTACTGCCTATATTTTTAATCTGCGCGACTGAAAACTAAAATCCGTAATTTAGAATTTACTCGGCACGTACGTACAATCTGGTTTTTGATATATTTTTAGAAATATTTTTAATCGAGAACGCGACAATTTAAAAGGTGACAGAGTTTTTCTTTCGCCTTGTACTTGACGCGTTTGCTTCAAAAATTGATTTATTATCTGAGCCGCGCGTGATTATTATTACGGGAGCGAAACGTCGTCGTTCCGCGGATTTCCGACGTCGAGACAAAGGTAATCGCACAAGTGGTCGGAAAGCGCTCCTCTCGTCGCCTGTGTGAACGGGAGGACACAAGAAGAATACCAAAGCCGCGCATTTAAAGCCAGAACGCCGCGCGCGGAGAAACAATGGCGATGGCACGACGAAGAGGGTGGAGGAGGAGGTAAAGGAGAAGGGGGAGAAGAGAGGAAGAGTGTTACCGCGCGCTCCAGCACGCGGGCGGATAGGGTGGCTTTAGAGGCGAACGGCGTGACAACCCCTCTTTCTCGTCACGGCAAAGTTTCATCACCGCCACGACGCAAACTCATTCCCAACCCCTCCGGCTGAACTTCGACCAACAACTTCGGGTCTCCTCCTCGTTTATTCCGGGTGACTGCATTTTCGTTCCATCGTGCGCGCACGGGATTGTCCTCTCCTCCCCCGCGTCCTATTATACATCTTCCTCTTGCTTTCGCCGCGTACCGCGCCGTCTCTTCGTATATTTCGCTTTCTCTCTCTCTTTTTTTTCTGGCCCTCCATACATTTCGAACGACGTCGTGGTATGCTCCACGGAAAATCGAGCGTGCTCTCGATCGTATCGAGAACCCTCCAAAAAATACGCGGAAAGTATCCTCCCCGTTTCCGCATCCGGAAGATCGAGAAACACTAGTGATTATCGTTTCCAAATTACGTACATAAAACTCTGATCCTGGCCGATATGTATCTCAAGTTTTTTTCCGCGTTATTCTCTAAAAATGATTGCAAAAGTTTTGTTTTCTCGATTAAGAGTTTTCGAATTAAAAGCGTTTTTGTCATTTACGACGCGCGAAAACATTTGCGTGAGATGCAAAACCGAGTGGCTATGGAAAAGGGACTGTACGAGAGTCGGAAAGCCGGCTGAAAAGTCCGATGGGAAGCAACGGTGAAATAGGATGAGAAAGAGGAGGGAAAAGGAAGGGAAGAGCGCGAGAGAAGAGTCGAAGACAAACGCGCGCGATAGGCGGTAAAAGGGTGCGCGAAAAGGAAGACGTTAGGAGCAAGGGAAGAATTAGCTAATGGCGCACGATGAATCCGTAATGGGTTTGCGCTGTTCCCGGAGCCGCATCGGGATTTGAACGAGTTCGCTCGCCCATCCTCGCGACGAGGAAAGCCGGTGGAAAAGACCGCCGATGGAAGCAGCAGCAGCAGCAGCAGCGACCGCCAGCGAGCGTGGAGTCGACTTCTCCGCATAGACGAGGGGAAAGATACGTGGTGCACGCTGGGGCGTGTAATACCCCAAGGAATGCAGAGAGAAGATGGAAGTACAGATAGGAAAGCGTTTCGTCGGGAGTCGAGGGAAAGAGAAAAAGGGCGATGGCAAAAGGGATGGCGAGTCGGCGGGGAAAACTCGAGCGTCGAGAATCCTTGCGAAAGAGCTTACAGGATTCTCGAACTCGGCCGGAACAAAACGGTGCTCGTGGTCAAGAAGCGTCTTCCTCTCTCGCATTCCACCTTAACGCGATCGTGAAACTCGCGCTCGAATGGTTTTCGGTATTTTGGTGTTTTTCTGTTTTCTTTTTTAAACATTGCATCTAAGAAAATGATTTCAGCAAATTAATATCAAAGATATGACGTGAATGTTTTAATGGCAAACAAAATTTCGTTTTCTCAAAGATATCGCACAGATGAGAAATATTTTTGTTTTTTAACGAGCAAGATTATTTTCTTCGTATCGCTCAATTATCGCATCGTGCGCAAAAAAAAAAAATCGTGACCGAATTTCTCGACGTGTCGGTTACCCGCGTTTCTTCACGCTTGAAGTATATTACGGTCTTAAGTGACACGGGGAACGGCGCGTTTTACGCTCCATACGGTAACGTGCGATCGTATCGTCCAACGGGAACATATTCCTTTACCGAGTGGTCCTTCCCGGATCCCAAACGGGAGTCGTGCCCGTTAGCCCGCGGCGTAGAAGAGTGTCTCGTAAGGATAAGATTTTAGTACCAGCGCGGGCATAAAGTCGAGAAGAATACGTTTCGACAAGGCGTCGCGGAAAGAGGAGAGAACGAAGCGATTTACGAGCGTCGTCGAGCGAGATAACACGAGCTGAATTGCAGTTCGAAATTGACGAAAGTGCAGCCAAGTCTCTCGTTGCGGAAATTTTCGCATCGTAATTCGCGCGTGCTTGGCGCAACAATTTTTATTTATTTATTTTTTATACCGATTGATTGGAAGGAGTTAAAGTTCGCGTGCCTGCGGCTCGATAACGTTAACCTTCGACTTTCACATTTCGACGCTCGTTAAGTTTTTTACTTCACGACGCTATAACGCGCGTTTAGGAATACCGGGATAATATAAAAAAAACTATGTCCTACGGCGATTTATTATTTCCTGACGTACAACATTTGTCATTTTTTTTTTTTTTTTTTTTTTTTTTTTTTTTTTTTTTTTTTTTTTTTTTTTTTGAGGAGTTAAACTCGCTGATTCGTCACAAAAACATCTTCTTCAAAGAAAACGATTTCTGTATAAAATTTAGAAAAATTAGCACATGAAATAATTCAGGATCAGACCAAAACTCCGTGTGTGTAGGGCATTAATTTATAACCGCGCCACAGTTTTCTTTCGTATTACCACAATAGAGTATTTTCGAGGAACCGAAGCTAAGGGTGTCCTTTCAGAAGTGCATCGGCGCTGATTAGCCCTCGTGGCAAATTTCTCGATAATTTGTGGCTGATCTACTAACCGGCTGACAGGAAAGAGAGAATCTTGACGCTTCCCAGAAGACAATCACAAGAGTCTCGGCTTCGCCATTTGGGCATGACGGGACTTAAAAGATACAAGCTACGTCAATACGCACGCGAGCCGACTTAGGGTCTACCCCTTGGCTGGTTTAGGTTTAGGTTATCTTACGTGCTCCGAGAGAACAGCTGTCGAGCAGAGGCTCTCAATCGCGATGGATCTCTGGTAACCATATACGCATCTCTTCTCTTCGCTGTGATTCGAAAGTCGCGCGACGACGTTACCGAATGAAATTGACAAAAGAAGAGGAAACAAGAAACAATCTCTTCAAGGGTATCACTTTCTGTTTAAATCGAAAATAGAAAGATGCACAAGGTTTGCTTGGCCAAAACTTCAATCGATACCGCCGGTGTTTTACAGACGGGCGTATCATATTTCCTTTATTTACCGTACGTTGTCTTGCGTGATGATGGGCATATGCGTTGCTATCGTCCGAAGGAAATTTACTGCATGCAATGAACCGGCTATGTAACCGTCTCCCGTTCCTCTCCCTGTGTCCCGCACTGCCGCGCGATCGTCCTTCTTCAATGTGGTATATCAATAGCGACGCGAGGCTGAATCTCTCCGAGCGACGATGATGCGCGCAGCTCTCGCGCATTAGTCATTATAACACTCTCGAACAAGTCGTACATTTTTTTACGCGCGGAGATCGGCTTTCGCCGATGACCCGTTACTTCCCAACAAAACGTTCTCCGTGATTGCGCTTCCGAGCCACGCACCGATAACAACGCAGACGCGCAAAATAAACAAATGTGAAATAACACACTGATTGCTCGACTCGCGCTTCGTTTCGTGGAAACATTCAAGAATTGTGTTACCGATTTATCACGCTTGTTTTCACGCGTAAAAATATTCTGTTTCATTAATACAAAAACGCCGCATGAACTTTATGTTAATGTACACGTGTCGCGTATGATTTAGCTAGACAAAAATTGATAAGAAATAGATACAGCAATCACATCCAAAGAAGATAAATTCTTTCTTACTGATTGGAACTAAAGATGCTATCATTAGTTTCTTGTGTAAGCATCGTTATTATACGATGTGAGAGAGAAAGAGGGAGAGAGAGAGAATGAAAAGAAAATGATAAGTCGACGAAGGAGAGAGTAGGAAAGAGCCATATACCCTGCCTCTTACCAGCGGAGAATTTATGATCGACTCTCGTCAACACCCCGGGGGGTTCCAAGGGGACGAAAAAAAAGAGGTGTTTCCGATAAACCGGTGCTGTGGCAAGCCACAGTGTATGACTGCATCGTGAGAAAAGATAAGCAAGTTAGCGCTCCAGTCAAGTGAGTGCACACGTATCTCAGATGTTACAAAGCATAATTAATGTTATAGCGAGGTTATAAGATTTCCGACGAGAGAGAAAAAGAGAGAGAGAGAGAGACGATAACGACTGACGAAAAGAATCGTGTGTCCATGAATAAAACGCGAGCTTCCACGGTAAAACGAGAGAGAGAGAGAGAAAGAGAGAGGATTTCACAAACTCGTCTGTCGCGTGATTGTAATCGCACGCATCTCAAATTGCATGTCGTTTAATCGAGTGATAAATTGCATCGATAATGCAAAAAGTACAACGTTTTGTTAAATGGCAAACATACAGTAAATTTCGATATCCTATCTTCGCCATATATCAGTTCTAAATTAGCTTGACAATTGTTTTGTTTTTATTTATACGCGATATCATTTGCTTTGTAAGCGTTTATATCTCGCTGCGTTCTCGGCGCGCGAGTTTCCAATTGCGCGAAATTTCGAAACCTCGTCGTCGTCCCGTCGACTCGTCGTCGAAAACGCGCGTGTTATCGATCACCAGGTTTTCGCAATCGTCCCGAACACGCCTCGGCGGAAAAAGATCTCTCGCGTGCGATTCTCTCCGGATCCCGTGCACGCTCCATCGAGCGCGGTAATACCGAATCGCGTAATAAAAATGCGCACGCTGCGATGAAAAGCTGACGGTGCGCGCGCGGGAGAGGATTGGAGCTCGAAATCGACATGGCCGAGCGGGAAACGTTTGATAATACGGCCATCGATAGCCCCGACTAGATTTGGCAATCGCGCGTAATTGCGCCGATATTTCACATAAGCCGCTTAATTGATTTTTCTGCGGGCTGTGCGCGCGTTCGCGCTCATGAGAGAAATACAGAGAAAGAGAGAGAGTAACAGATAGAGAGAATCGCGAGCGAGGATCGAATTTACGACTATTTTTAAATCACCCGGAATATACCGACGTTTATTAGGATGCCGATGAAACGAGGGTGAGGTAAATATTCTGAAATTTGCTCTTGGCAAACGGCCGATAAATAATACCACGCGCGATATTTATTTTCGTTAATCATTGCCACGATTATTTTACACGCAAACACACACACACACACACAGGGAAATAATAATACG
Source organism: Pseudomyrmex pallidus (assembly GCA_014825455.1). Taxonomy (NCBI): domain Eukaryota; kingdom Metazoa; phylum Arthropoda; class Insecta; order Hymenoptera; family Formicidae; genus Pseudomyrmex; species Pseudomyrmex pallidus. The sequence goes on along the minus strand of QVNV01025521.1, from coordinate 12,139 downwards.
AAAAACGGAACGGAACTCTCGCGGTAACGCACGGTGTGCAATATCAAAAATTACTCCCGGTCCAATTAGCCAGTTGCGCAAAGCTTAATAATAAGCACGTGTATGCTTTAGCGCTCGCTTTCGAGAAATTGCGGTTGTTTCTCTGGATGGATAAAATTTCCCTCTGTTGTTGTTTCCGCTATCGCGCACATTCGCCGGAGTCTTTGTTTCCCGAGTCTGACCCGCGTGTCGTTTACACGCGTCGTTATTCGTTACTCGAGGAATTAATCGACGAGATGAAGATATCGCGCGTGTGTGTCTCGTTCTTAATTCACAGCGCGTGGTAGTTGCAGACGCGGATTTTCCCTGTTTATCGGATGAGACCGATAAACAGAGATTTTTTTTTTCGCCAACCGAGAGATCGAGACAACATTACCGAGAATCGAGCGAGGAAGAAGAGATAACGCGAGCGGCTCGCGCGAGCTTAGTGACGCGAGTTTCTTATTGCCACTCAAATCAATGAACTTCTGACAAGTCGCCGTTCATTCGGACGGAATGTGATTGTTGCGCGGGTGTAAAAATCATGGAGATTAGAGCCGTAGTAAGCAATAACATTAATGAGAGAAGGAGAGAGAGAGAGAGAGAGAAAACGCTATATATTGTCACACGTTGGTCGTATCGAGTCGTCCCGAGAGCCATCGATATCGGACGCGCGAGTTTGCGACGGCGAGTTTATTATTCATTAACATGCCAATTAACTGCAGTGTCGCACGGTGTCCGGGCCTTCTCACCCTCACCTTTCCTCCCTCGTGTGGCGCGCTTCGTCTCTCATAAACTTTGTACGCGACGTGTTGTTTGCGAGCCTGGTGTGTCGTTGCAAATGTACACATTTCATAATTTAATCGCCTCCCCGTTGCCATCTGCGCGCCATCGATCACTCGCGTGCGCGCGTGCACGAGAGAGTTGAGAACCTTCTCCGACCACTGCGGTTTCGATAATAATAAGGCGTGTTACGCCAATTTCTGCAGTCGCGTCTCGGATGTTTCCAATTTGTAACGGGCTATTAAATCGTTCCGTGCGGACACATACTCGGTCTCGCATAGCCGAGAAATGCAACAGTTTAGCGTGTACGTGGTTTTGTTAAATTACTTCCGTTGAATTTCTCGTCAGTAGTAACTTTGTAAAATCAGAAGTAAGAGTTTTTCCGAGTTCGACGACGCGTTCGCTGAGTCGACCTCGAGAAAGAGAGAGAGAGAGAGGGAAAAAAAGGAAAAATACAAGACGTAGAAGTTCACGACATGAAGGCCTCATTATGTCGCGGAAGAAAGAAAGACGCGACGAAGGAACAGCCGCGGGGGGACGATTGCGGTTCTATGTAAAGGAGGATGAGACGAAAAAAACAGCCACGGCCCGATAACCGACCGATACCGCCGGCTCGCTGAAAACACAGAAAACAGAGAATCAACCTCATTACTTCTATCTCCCTCCCTCGACGCCTCCTTTCCCTCCTCTCTCTCTCTCTCTCTCTCTCTCTCTCTCGTTGTCTTCTCCATATAAGCCGATTTCCAGGAATTCCTTCGTGATCTTTGGTCCCCGTACACGCTTTAACACGCTCATCCCTTCTCTTTCCCGCTCCCTGTGCTGCCGTCGTCGCCTCTTTCTTCCTCGGCCGACGCACATCTGATAGTTGTCAGAAAGTCCAACGGATATCTAACTCCTTCTCTTTTTCTCACGCACCGCATCTCTCCCTTTTCGTGCACGACGAGGAGAGAGAGAAAAGACACAATCGAGAGAGGCGAGAAAAAGCCGAGACGAAAGTCGACGAACCGTCGATTAAGAATCTTTCGAGAGGCACGAAAAGTCGAACGTCGAAGGTTGTTACGAAGGGACAGTCGCGTCGGTTGACAGGACCCGTTCCGGGCCGAATCGAAAGACCCAATCTGCTCGAAAGTGTCCGAATACGAAGAAAAAGAGACGCGCGCGCGCTTGAGAGAGAGAGAGACGCGGGAAAGATATTCGTTTGCTCGAACGATACACCGCGTATTCCGAAGATAGAATGATCGATACGCGCGAGAGATTGTCTCTCGAAGATAGTGAATAAACGTCCGAGGTGAGATGTTAATCGTCAGTCTCTGTTAACGAAAGAGAAGTCCCTGATACGACGATCCTTCAGCTATCTCGCGCGCTCGTTCTTTAAATTGTCTCCTCCGCGCGCAACCACGCGAAATTTCTCACGAAGAAATCTTTATATGATGTCGTATTTATATACTCACAAATTGCTCGCATTATCATAAAAAAATATATAGCTGCCGATCAAATTTCATATTGCATCGATGTTCAATTTACTTTGTCAACGCGTATAATCTAAAAACTCTGTCTTTGAAAACACGTTCGCGAAAAAGAGAGTGGATTTAGATATCAGATAGTTTCTGAAAAGAACTATCATCATCCACAAAGTATGTTTAACGATCGCGTCGTGCGTTTTATGATCGTCCGGCGCGATATGATTAAAATGCAAGGAAAAACAAAAAAGAAAAGAAGAAGAGAGAACGGGGAGAGATAAGGATCGGCACATAGCGGCATGAAACATTGTCGTGCCTTTTGAGAACAAGGTATGAGAGCGTATTTGGTCAGCAAGATGGTGAGGGAATTAAACGTCCCGTTCGTTTGCGAAAAATAAAAGTGCGCCGCGAATATCGCGAGGATAAATTTTACGAGAAAGAGAGAGAGAACCGCGCGCGCACGCAGGTTATCGCCTCTGCGTACGTTCATAGCGCGCATAGTTCCTCGAGGCCATGTATCGCGATCGGTCGGCCGAGATAGAATCTTTTATAACCTCCCTCCGCGAGAGAGAAAGAGAGAGAGAGAGAGAAACGTGTTTGCATCCGCGAGCGATTGCGACACGATATGTTAATGTCCCGTACCATGTGTGCTTCCCACGTGTCACCGTGGCGCGCGTTTCCAGCCCCGTCCTGGAAAACATTCCCCCGACTGATACACGTGACGTCTCCATCGAAGCTTTCATGAGAGTGTCGCCGGACGATGGATGGGGCCGACGTAAATAACGTATGGCTCAAAACGAGCGCGCGAACGTCAAATGTGTATCGTATTCTGATTTTTATTGTATCCCCCCCGTCCCCCGTCCCACGCGTGCCCCCCAGAGAATCGATATATATATATATATATATATATGTGTGTGTGTAATAAACCTGTTTGTGTTCTGTGTCGAAACGACGCCGCGATATAGCGCGCCGCCGCACGGCTTAGAGGGTTGAACTCGTAACTTTTTTTTTTTTTCTGTCCGGGGACAGCCTTTCCAAGAGTACACGAGCAATTCAGGAGCTTTATCGGCTCGCTATCGTTCCGTCCCGGGGTAACCGCCATTAGCGCGAGCAATTTCCTGTACAGTACATCGCGCCCCGCGAGGAGGGGTTCGGGAAAATCGTTCGCCCCCGAGCTACAGCGGAGCGCGACGAACCGCGCCGCGCAGGGTTATCGTTTAACGAGTGATGGAATACAAATTAGGTCCGCCGACAATGTCGTCGTCGGTCTATATCGCGACGACCGAATAACGGGGACGTTCACGATGATATCTCACGCGGCAAACAGGCTGGCACGTTAATGAGGACCGAGAGAGAAAGAGAAGATAGGAAATCCTCCCCCTCTGAGCGAATAGACCGAAAAGAAAGAAGAAAAACGAACTGAGCAAATATCTCGTCGTCGTACGCTGACAACCCCGGATGCGTCGATAGCATCTTGACATTAAGTAACCGGCTAGCGCGAGTAACTCCGCGTGTTGTACGTACTACAAGCAAGCGGGTCTACACACGTCAATACTCGGCGTCCGAGAGCGAGGTGGTGAGATACTACCCCTCGTCGGTCGATCTATACACGAACACCCACTATACGTCATCGCAAAGATTGCGCCCCAGATAGGGAAATCATCGATTCTCTTATCTCTGCTATCTCGTGTTTTGGAGAGGATCAGTTGTAACCTTTTCTCTTCTTATGTTGTTTTATCAAATAACAGTTAAATATAACAACGGGTCGTTAAAAATTGATCGAGTCTTATCTGCTACGGAAGAACTCGATTTATCGTGTCGTTTGGCGGCACATATTTCGGAGCGCTTTATTACTGTATTATTATTTACGCAAAGTTGCAACGCAACATTTGGCAAGAGCTATTATATTCGTCGCGAAAGCAGCGGTCGGCGTCATTAACGTATTCGTACGCTCGTATCGTTTCCTCGGTTCTCGAAGCTGGCGCGGACGTGCTTTCGCGTTAATGACACATACACAACACACACACACACACACACACATTTTAGCGCAAACGTGCAATCGGGGCGAGAGATACGAGACGCGATGCGACATAATGAATACCGTTGGAGTTTTGAGAACATAATTAAAGAGCTCGTGCTTGTGTTTCGTTGATATCGAGAACAGAAGTGTCGTGTCGCGCGCGCAAGATATACATAATCTCTCTATGCGAGATAATCTAATAATAATATAATCTCGTTAATCGATAAAATTATAAATGTCACCGACCAGCTTTATCACACGAGCGTAATTTATGTCGACAGGCGCGATTTGCCTAAGCTCGGTGGGGTTTCTGCGCATCTAATGTATGTCAATTAAGTTCTTTTAGCGTTATCGATCGTCTGTACATAATTATGTAAATTATACACACGCATGCTCGTGTACGTCATTTCTACGTTCGTTCTTTCGCGTTGTATCTTCTGCTTTGTGTGTATGTGTTTTTTTATATATAAAAAAAAAAACTTATCTTTAGCGAAGTCGAATCGAACGAGAGATCGCGCGCGAGTCTGTATCGAATCACGCTTGCGTAAGATGCACAAAGTATTCTCATCACGGTGAAAGCGTCGATTTGCGGATTATCGTGTTGTTCCATGTTTCGCCGCGCGCGCGGAGGAGAGCCATCAATTTTTTCTCTCTCACAATCTCGCGTGCGTCAACGCGGCTGCACTTTCTATGTTGGCGCGGCCACGTGCGAAACTCCCGGAGTGTTCTACGCTCTTTCACGACAGATCTCGCGCTCGCGCGCGCGAAGATTAATATCTGGTCACGAAACAGACTGTAGCCCGTGCGCGCGGTATACACGCACGCTCAATTCGCGATTATTATTAAATCTGAGGATGACTTAACACTCAGTCGGAGAGAAAAGGAGAGAAAGATCGAAATATGTCACATACGAGGAATCGAGGCCTTCGAACGGCGTATAGAAAGTCAATGATACGCACGTCGTATCGAATTACGCGCTTTCCCCTGTAATCTTTCTCGTGCAAATTTGCAATTAAAGATTCAAAGGCAAAGCGCGATGTGATTTTCTTAATTTTAGAATCTCTTTCGGCGTATCTCGATGATAATTTAATCAATCTCATCTCTCCGATCTCATCGCGCATCACGTTTATTGTTCCAGAATACATAACGACCGCTCTCTCATTACTCCGATCCAGCCTCCGTTTACGCGCCGATTTATCGGCGTCAACGATCGAATTTTACGATTGGGCCGTTCACCTTTACAAAGTACCTTCAGCGAACTTGTACGACTAACTAAGCGGCGGGATTAAAAACGCGGAGCACGCGCGGCTCGAAAGAAACTCGCGCGACTCACCCTCGTCATCAACATTTTTCCGCGACAAATCTCGCGCGGCGGAGATTCCTATCTCGTCACGAAACGACCACGTTGCACGCGCTCCATTTGCATCGTCGAATATTGCGATACGGCGACGAGTCGTGTGGATGCGACCGTATACGATTTGCGCTTCTTTAACTTGAGCACCGTTTCGAGAGCCATTCATTTCTCGTATCTATCGCGTTCTCTTTCTCTCTCTTTCTCTCTTTCTCTTTTCTGACGACATCTCCTCTTTTTTTTTTCCTCCTCGTCCTGTCATTGCTCGCGACGTAACTCCGCGCTCGTTTGATTGTTATTGATCAACCGTTTTGTTTTCTCGCCCGTGTGCACGTATGTATGTGCGTGCAAGCCCGAACTGGCACGCCACGCGGCACACTATAATGTTGGCACGACAGAGCGAATATAGAGACGGCGGACCTTAATGAATCTTTATGGGATGATGTCGTGAACTTGTATACCCTCCGGTGACTGACTGAACCCGGTCGCGCTAACCATTGGCGCGACTCGTTCGCCGCGCTACCAAACTTCTCGCTCGCGCCAATCTTTCTCTTTCTGTCGACGGTCATTCTCGTTAGCGCGCGCACTAACAGGCGGTAGAATAAATCGTAGGAAATAGCTACACCACAAGAAATGCCTGTGTACTTTTTGCTACCGGACCGCGGGAGAATGTAATGACTTTCTTGCAACCAAGTATTCGCGCAAATACAATGTAGTCAAACGAGTAATTTTATACCGCGCGCTTGAACCAAGTATGAAACAAAATATGAGCGGTCGATTAGAGAAATGGAAATAAAATTGTGTGAGAGAAAGAAAGAGAGGAAGAGAGACACGATAATATTTTCGGTAACTACGCCACTGCGACAAAATGCTCATTAGCCTCGACGGTGGCGTTGCCGCGAGTTTGATGGTGTAGACGCTCGCGTTCGTAAAATTTGAAGGGCGTGTAGAAGACCCGTGGGGTCCTGCCGCGTCTTGATTGTCATCAACTCGTTGCTCGTCGCGTGATATTGTCATTAGCCCGCCTAGCCATCGTCACCCGTCGCGGGAGAGTGCGCGTTTCCCGCGGAAGAGACCTACATTTCAGGTATCATCGATCCGAACCGATCGATCTGAAAATTCTTTATGACTCGTCCTCGCGCGCGTTATTCTTTCCTACGACTGAATCATTAACCTGAATTTTGTTTAAAGACAAACTAAATCATGGTTTACTCTTTTCAACCAAGTATTGTCTCACTTTTTTTCAAATAAACTATTGCGTTCACCGTTGAAACGTTAAAATACATGTGCGCGTAAAATTTTAGAGGCAATTAATGAATTTTTTTTTTTTTTTTTTTTTGAATAAGATGAGAGAAAAAATCTTACCTGGATCCGTTGAGTCCAGGCTGGCTGGGGCTTGCTGGCTCAGTGGACCGGGAGTACCGCCACTTCCGGGACTACGGGCATCGTCGTTAGCACCCGCTCCAGGATACGAGAGCGACGATGAAGGTGGCCTCTGCAACACAAACGAGATAGACATCCATAAATTTTAGCACTGCAATTTCAAATCTCCTATCGCGAAGAAACAACGTCGGAATTAATCAGCGTGTGTCACGAGATATAGGGGATGTCGCGAGAGCGACATATTATTATTTTCGCTTCTGATAGTCTTCTTTCGCGTGTGTGAGTAAAAGTTTTTTTCTGGCTTGTAAAGCGCGTGTCACGCCAACGTACGTCGGGAATTTTTTCGAGCGTCCACGTCGGGACATGCGCGTTTACATATGTATAAGGTGTCTCCGAGTTTTATTTCAATCACAGACGACCGCATAAGCAATTAAACACCGTGAGCGATTAAAATATGCTCGAATGAAACGGAATTAAGATTAATGATTACTCGCACGCTGTTAATACAGCGAGCTCGGAAAAGCAACGTTAATTTCGTGCAATCACGGTCTCCGCGCGCGCGCGCGCGCGATCATCAAACGGACGTGATGCAACATTTAAAGCAAATTGTATATCGAGCGTTTCAAAATAAAAATTGCACGTGAAATAAAACGTGAAATAAAAACGTCTCGTTATCAGCATTTACTCTCAATGGTCATTCATTCGCTTTTATATATATATATATATTATATTTTTTTTATTTCAAAAATTTGCTTTATACACAAAAACCTGTTTTATATATTATAATTTCTCTCGAAAACACCCAGTGTACGTGTGCCATTGACAACCGTGCGGGCAGATTTCGATCTCGATTAAAGACGGAGCACACGTATCTCTCGACGAAAATGCTGCTGGCATACTTAAATGATTCGGGGGAGCCCCGGCGGGACGCGCACGACTTACGAATCAACGGATTTACTGGGAGCGCGGAGAAGCCTCGCGCGCGCGCGCGCGATGAATGTCCGCCGTAAATATTCGATCGTTTATTCCGCAGGTGTAGCTGTGTGATAATGACGCTCGCACGAGAATCTCTCTCCGCGCCGCTGCAGGGGAAAAGAAATGAGACAAGCTCTGAGGTTCACGTCGGAACACGCGCGGAATTACTTTCGCGCGCGAAATGCTTTTGCACTCGCAAGTTTGTTTCTGTTTTGCAAAGTCAACGCGAATACGGGGATGCATCAGCGGAGTCAATAAGTTTGCGCAAACGTGGTTGGTGTTGCAAAGAAATGAGAAAATTCTTTGGGTAGCCGCGTCGTTGGGATTTTTCCGTAGGAATTCGCGCGCAGGAAAAACAACGCGCCTATAATCGAAAGAGTTCAGCAAACTTTCCCCTTGACACGAATTGCTCGGCAAGTATACGAATAACAAATCGTAGATCAATCTAAGGCAATTCGTTTCTCACTGGCGTGCCTCGAAGTGTCGCGCTGCAGCTATAGAATAGACGGGACGAAAAGAGAGTGTTCATTGAATGATTCTTTATAACGATCGTGCGCGATGAACGAAGCGACTTATCTCCTCAGAGTTTCATGAGATTTTGTTTCTCGAGCGAAGATTCGATTTTTTTGACCCGAACCGACGCGATATCGTCGCTGTCAAGATAACATATCTATCTCGAAAAATATCAATCAGTTGATTTTTCCTATTTTCCTACGCAACTCATTAAAAAGATGGAAACAAAAAATTTGAAACGCGCTAGTTTATTGATCCCGCGTCGAGGTCGGAGGGTAAGAATTTGAAGCGGGCGGATCTCTCGATATCACGAAGCGAAATGTCTGGATATATATCACGTCTGGCCAGGCAACAATGAGTGACAGCTACTCCCACATGCTGTCATAGGCGTCATCTTCGCGATAATGTACCGGAGTCGCTCCCTCTCTCGATTGCCTGCTCTCGTATCTCGTCTGAAATCGTTACACGGTCAACTCCGGAGGATCTGCTGATACGTAGAGAGACGCGTCACGTGAATTTACTGCAAGAGTCGACGGATGTTGAGCAAAATTTACGCGAGCAATGATAAGCGGGCAGCCATACATTTCGCAAATTGGAAATTTCTCGAATATATATTTTTTGTCGAAGAACTAAAAAAAGAAATAGAAATAACACTATCCCTTACGTTCTCTCCCCAAAACTTTTTCTCTCTCAAAATTTATCAATATATCACAAGTAGATTTTCTTATCAAGAAAGCTCAGAAACGGTAATGGCTTTAAGCTAGTAATTACTCACGATCCTTGGGAGAGAGAAAGACCGACTATTTGCTTGTGAAGGAGGATTGCGGGATCTATAGATCGCGCGGCCAAGTAAATACGAGAGAGGTGGTAACAAGTAAGGGGGACATTAATAATGCATCGGTCGTCGCCAGTCTGCATGCTTCCTATACTGGCACCCAACGTAAAACGAGGAGGGATCGCGGCGAACTATCTTCAATAATTAACGAACGATATTTCATTTCAATGATTGCGCCTTCTCGAAAGTAATTGACTAATTATCTCATATTTGCGCGAAAAGATCAGCCGCGCGCAAAATTTTCCAGCAATCGTTCGTTACATATCGCGACGCATCATCAAATCGCGTATTTATGATATTCGCCACGGCTCGAATATTTTTTCTCTCTAAATTACACGCAATTAACAACGATTATTAAGCGATCTTAAGGATGAATACTATCGTCAAATCGTCATCATCCGCTCGGTAAACACCGATGAAAGCGGTCGGCGGTGGAAGGTTTTACACAACGCGCGTGTAGAGATGCGGTCCGATGTGTACCTCGAAAGCTGACGTCACTTCCTACTAAAGGCTGAATCGCCGTTTTTTAAGTGGCCAGTAGGGTCCACCGCGTGACTCGTGTCGATGCAATGATAAACGGTTAACGGGTCGACGAGCTACGCGCTCTCGTTCCACGTCGTTGCCTCTCTCGCTCGCACGTCCGTTCCCGTCTCCGTTTGTATCTGCCGGGTCCGTCTATAACCACCACGGTCGCTCTTAAACCGTAATTCGACAAACCGGATGTCTGGCCTGTCCCTTAAATAAATCAGTTTGCCCGCATCTCATATTTCCACCCCCTCCCCAATCGTTCGCGCCCGTAGGTTTCCTTCGTGGAGAAAAATGTATTTTTCTAAGCCGCGGGAACACGTCCTTGAAAGGAAGTAATAGTCATCGAAGGACCCTTCTCGAGCGATCTGCGAAATCTACGCGAGGGAGAAAAATGAGACCCACCGAGTGTGGGCGCGACGACGTCAGGCGAAACCAGTTCGGCGTCTCTCTGTTTTGTGTATCGTCGTTCGTTGCGTTACGAAATGTCTCGCGAAAACGCTCGACATGTCTCTTATACGATCTGTTGCGCGCGGGAAGAAATATTCGCTTTTTAATATTCGCCGTAAAGCACAACCGACGCTCACTGTCAACCTCGCGGACGATAAATCACGATCGCTCGGCAGAGCTGTGTGACACACGCAGGTGCGTCACACACATTCGGTGATTTGGAGCATGAAACTTCGACGTGGGATCGCGCGCGAAGAAACGCACGTTCGAATCGTGGTTGCGCGCGCGCGTATTAATTGGCCGTCGCGTAACATAATGCCATATAATTATGTAATTAGAGGCCGGGCATTAGTCTCGCTGACTGGTTTACGGGCGAGATACGTAAATCTCGGCAATTAATTTATCGGTGCTCGTGCGGGAGAGCGCTTGGGAGAAGAGGCTGAGGGAGAACAAGACGTAAACGATGATGGCGGACGGGCGCGATAAAGACGGAGAAAACTGGCGAATCGAAGAGAGAACGGACTGAGAGCGAACCGGACTAAGAGACGGCGATAGATTATGGAGGCAAGACGGCACATTGTAAGTATGCCCCATCGACTGGACCCAGATCGGGAGTCTCTCTGCTTGGCCTTCTTGGCCGTGCTGGCGAGTGAGAGCGGATGGAAACCGGCAACAAGAGAGAAAGAGAAAGAGAGAGTGAGAGAGAAAGAGTTCTAGTCTCTGTCCGTGTAGTCTTGAATTTCTCGGCGATACCGGCGGGCGTATAAGGATCATAAATTACGATTTATTGCAGTGGCAGCGCCTCCGCTCGTTGGATTATCTTACCGTTATGTCAGCACGCTACAATTATATTTACATTTCCTTCGTAATGGAATAACGTGCCAGCGTCGCGGTGCGCAAAGTAAATGAGACGTGTCCGGGACGGATTTTCAAGGTAATCGGGCTACTCGGCAGGATATAATGCCTGACAAGCGTTTGCTTTTAAAAGTACCGTCAAAGACGAAATTGGGGAGATTATCTTTCACCACCAAAGTTGACGTAATAGCTCCAAGTACTTTAGGTTCCTTTTTCTTTTTTAAAGAAAAGTACAGCGTGAAACACACATTTTAAAGAAACAAGAAAAAATTGCTCAAGATAGCTTCGATTGGGAAACATGTTTTCTCTCACCGTCGATCATATTTAGAAGAGACATAAATTTTTTCGTAACGGATTTATGAAGTAAAACGACACAAAAACGCGCCATAGGTGGGACTTTAGAAGTCGCGCTAACGATAGCCACGAGATTCGAACGATTAAATGGCCACGAGTTTAGGCCTTAACAAGGTGTTCACCTGACCGGGGGAATGATTTTAAAACGGTCGTATAAACGAAAACAAATTTATGGTCGCCGAGGTGAGGAGGAGACGAGGACGAGAGAGAGAAAGAAAGAGAACGAGACGACGTAGCAGCCTGTTTTGGAGCCTCGACCAACGCGTCCGTCTCCTTTCACGGGATGAACGTACGTAGTGGAGAAACGACGCGTTAGGTACAACACGCGGAGGAGACGACCGGCCACTCATAAATATGGAATCCGACTATTTGGCGCGTTGTCAATAAAACCAAGTCCAGATTCGTGCTGGCTTTTACGACTCCTACCGCGTCCATTGCTTTCGGTTGCATTGACGGACGCGTTATCGGAAACACGCTCGCCACGAAAACGGGTTTTGATTCCAGATATCAAGACGCGACGTTAGATTTCTTTCTCCATCGTGGAAGTCGATATCTCTACGACATTGATTTTTTTCAAAAACACATTCGGTCGTTTAGAAACTATACGATGCACTGCG
>QVNV01025520.1:0-23380 GCA_014825455.1 Pseudomyrmex pallidus | reverse complement strand
ATTAAATAATATTAAAAATTGCTAATAATATTAAGAACATTAATATTTAATAAAAAAAAAGAAATTGAACAAGTTATTCTGGTGCGCCAGAATATTGGTTTTCCGGCCCTCTAAAGGTTAATACTGTGTGTCGTGTGCGTTTTTTTTTCTTAATAATTATGGGACAAAAATATCGCACAGACCGTTTCGAATGCACAACGACATTTAGCGGACCCTTTTTTTCGTAACAATTTCAGTGCGATCACACGAATTTGTAAGTTGCCTCTTGTCAATTTTAAGTTTTCGTATAATGAATGCCTCACTAAATAGATTGTTGTGCTGTCCGAGTCTAACAATATATCATTGGATATATCATTGGAGCGTAATAGAGAGTGCGGACCGGCTGTCAAAAGTAACGAACGCGCTTATCTTATGTTTTTGTCGAAAATGACGAAATTGATAGAATTGCGTTCCCGTGATGACCTACCTGTCATATGTCATATGTGTGTAAAGCGTGCACGACATCGCATGCTGGCGACAATTTTCGGAAAACGCCATGATAGTTCCCCTCTTCGTCGTTTTTTACGCCATCCTGAAATAAGAATCATGCAAATGTTCATCAACGCTGCATCTGACGAAGTTATTGTAAATAAAAAATAGTAATGTTGAAATTATAGTAAAACTTTTATATTTTTTAAATAAATAAAAGAGCCAAAAAGCCGTAAAAATCCACAGGTATAGGTGGTCGAGGTAATAAATTAACTCGTATGATAATTCGGTTGTACAAACAGGACGTTTCGATCAAATGTATTTATGATCATCTTCAGCCAGTTCAAAAACTACAAATTAGAGAATCTTTTTTTCTTTTTACGGCTTTTTGGTCTTTTATTTATTTAATTATTATCGGTAGCCGTTTATTACATTATTTTACTATTTTATATTTTTTTGTTCAAATATATTTATGAAATGTAATTGAAATTATATTAGTTCTAAAAACAAAGAATTGAAGTATATTGAGATTTATGCGCTTCTTAACTAATTTAAGTTTTAATAACTAACAGCTTTTCTGAGCTGAAAAATAGCTTTAACATATTTTACAGTAAAGAATCATCGCTTTCTTCTTATTTTATTTTTCTCGTTACTCTTTTTTTTCTATGATACACTCATGGGACCCAGACGCATTCTTGTCCGTCGCGTTTCGACCCCCATATTTTCGCGAACACGCACTCCCTGCAAGAGAATCCGATGCTGTCGACGGTGGAGAGATAAATCCTCCCTCTCGCTTCTCGGTTCGCTTTCTCAAGCTGACACTCGCGAATTAACAGATCGCACAGTGGCAATTAAACCCCCCGAAAGGGGTCCGAATACTCCACGCCACGAAGTGGTTCCCATGGTTGCGTTATAGTGTGTCCGCGTCCGGGAAGAAACGGCGGGGCGATAATAAAAGAAGACAAGAGCGAGATGCGCGCCTGCAAGGGGGATGAGACACAAGTGTACTGTCGACAACCCCGGCGTGTGATGCACACGAGGAGGATCCTCTGGTTGCGGGGTCGTGAGACCGTCGGAAAAAAAGAAGAAGAAGAAGCCGAGGAGAGGAAGAAACAACGACGGACCCGACGAGGATGCTGCGTCGGTGCGCAGAGGGCAATATTTACGAGAGGGGTTGGGTTCTGCGAGTTTCAGCCACGGAACGTAATTGCACCGGCCGGGATACCCTGATTTATTGGGTTATTACCGATCTCGGCACAAGAAGAGCTCGGCGAACGTGTGGTGTATGGGCTTTCTCGCCCGCGCTCCAGTCCTTCGAGATCTCGCAAAATGGCGGAGATGAATATCGCTTCCTACGCGTTTTCTATGAATACAAGACTTGACTTAATGGAATTTCGCTTGAAAATTCACAAACATCTTATACACAAAACAATTTAAAATATACGACGTCGATTATATATTGTAAAAAATTTAATGTTATCACATTACAAAGATAAAGAAATGAAAATTCAAGAAACCCCTTATCAGTTAGAATCGTATGGAAAAAGTTTTCTGACTGACATGTTGCTTACATCTCTATAATTCGTAGCGCAGTTAAACGGTCAAAATTACAGAGTCATTAAATCTCATATTGTGACATTTATTGCCATCAAATAATACCATATCATTTAACTGCCAGTGTAATGTTCTGCACTTTACGCAGTCCACTTGCTGTGTATCTCCAATATTTAATTAACTACTCTTTATTATCAATTATCAAATGCAAATTGAACAAAGCAATATAATGAAGCTATAAGTCGCCATTATTTTTACAGACGTTATTCATATTTTCTTTTCTTGATAATTATTTCTTTGCATTACGTCAAACGTATGACAAAATCTTTCTTCTGCGCTGCTTTCTCAACGTTTCACACATGCAGCATCTCTTGAAGACATATATGCGTCGACGCATAAAAAATGAGATGAAATGAGCAACGCTATTGCTGCTTGACCTCAAATATCTCGGATTGCGACGCGTACATGCCTTCGCTTTTACGCGTGGCAAATAAAACTAAAAAAGCCAGTCGACATCGAAATTATACGTATAGATGGCATTGATGTATGGCCGAGCGGGTTTTGATAGACCCGACGGCCCTCGCGGCCGAGTTATAATCGCGCTGCATCGTATCGTTTTCTCGCCGAGCCGGAATCCTCCATTTTGAACCTTTAATGTCTGGTATTCATGCCGCAAAAGGAATCAGCGAGATCATTGGATTTCAGCTCCTCCTCAAATTACAATTATTAGTTTTCCTCGCTGTATCGCGTTAGGTGTTTTTTAATTGCACGGTTTTACAACATTAAATTATTTAGATATTATATAACGTGCTGTAGCTTTTTAAAAAAGATTGATTGTACACGTACTGGAATTTTTGTATTCATTAATTCATTAGCTTAAGAATTGCACATAATTGCGAGCGATTGTGTAGCAGATGATAAACAATGTTTACCCTTATCTCTACCACATATCTGTATTTGAATCTTTATCACAATCCGCAACGTATGAAAAATATGAAGTAAAGTACGAACGTCACGTTTTGCGTGTCACAACACGATAAATATTTGATTAAACAGTGCAAGTTGATTAGCTTCTCGGTATTATTGTCAATAATACTGAAACTACGTTTGAAGTAATAATTTTCATAAATAACCGTTTAATCACCAAAAACATCTTTGTGCGCTCTACATATATAAGCAAAACATTATTTTTGACTTATATTTGTATAGTTTTATCTAACGTGAATTTTGTATTTTTTGGATCTTGAATGTAAGGTTGCATTTTTTACTCGTGCGCATGTGCAAATTAGAACATTCTTATCCTTCGCGTGATTAAGGAACAATTGTCGGGGCGAGGTTTTGATTTGTGAATTCCAAAACAAAGTTGCTTTTTAGCGGCGTGCCTAGCACGGCCACATGTCGGGAACGGGTAGGAACACACCATACCAACCTCGGCCTCGGGATATAAATCTTTCGCCGACAGATGCGCCGCCCTCGACGTTCTGCATCGACCAACCAACCGACCAGAATTTCTAAGGGTAACGCCCTGAAAAACCAGACTTGCTTGGGATGCCCATTGCATTTGCATGTCATTTCAACTATACCTCGCGAGCAAATCTAAGGGCGAGAAACGCAACAAAACTGCTCGAGGCACGACCTTTTACTTACTTCCTCTTAAACAAATTTTCATTATTTTCTATATATTGTATTCACTATAACAATTTAGTATTTAAGTAGGAATCTTCTGTAATAAAAACTCGACACATTTTTATAATTAAATTGCCTTTAATTTCTACAAACAAAAAAAGAGAGAAAGAATGTGAACACGAGCAACAGTTGTGAACACTGTCTTTACGAGAAAAGCAACAGTTGTGAACAATTTGACAGACAATTTCGCGACGCATAGATTTCACAAATTAAATAGGGATTAATGAAATGATCTTGAGAGGTGGTTAACTCCGGGAACGACGCGTCGCGTGATTCGTCAATTCCCCACGGTTTTCAGTCTTCGTTATATATACGTAAACATCTACTTGCATTCGTGACGAGTTGCACCGTCGTCGACGCGTACGCAATGATAGATCGCTCTAACGTCGTGTGTATACCTTCGATTACACGCACAGTAACATGTACGAGTTTTCTTTTCTCAAATACATTCAGACGCTGCTTGTCTGACACGCGATCATCGAAAGACGGCGAGAACGCTTTTGAACGCTTCGCTGCTTAAAAAATTAAAATCTACTCAACTATTCAAGTTAAGAAACTCCGAGCAAGTACATAAATATAATTAATCGGTTAATTTAACACGTTCTACGAAAACCAGAAGTCGGCGCATACTAGAAAATATCGCATCGTTATAAACGATATGCTTCTTTTCGCGCCAATAGCGCGGAATCTTGTTCTATCATCGCCACTCTCAACCCTGCCATTGTACGACGAGGCAGAGAGATCGATGAATATTCACGAGGAGAACGAGCTCGATCGCTCTTCCTCGCGACGGCCCTGACTTATGTCTACTGTCGGATTTTTCATTATGCCGTCGTGCTTGCCTGAGATTTAATACGGACGTGAGGCTTCCTGGGGGCCCGCACCATCATAATTCTCTTTCTTCGGCTCCGACATGTACTTCTTACTGATATTACCGCACTGATTTCAGAGGTCTTCTACGGTGTACTTCTTAACAACATATGTATCAACCCTGTAATTCTTAAATGACTATCAGAGAAATTTGCAAAAGAGTAAGAATAAATATTATATAATGTATCATGTAATAATTATCGCATATATTTCATATTATTGTAGTATTTTGAATAAATATAAAAGTCGGATTTGTCATAAAATAAAATAACTAATGTTTGTTCACAATTGTTTCACTTTTATTATTGAACATATTATGTATTAATATGTTAAACATCTCGAATTAAATTTGTATTAAACGTAAAACTTATTCTTTTAATTTAATTATTAATAAAATAAAAATGTATTAACTTTTCACACATATATCGAAACGAGAAATTCAATTGCGCTGCGAGCGTTGCCAGAAGTTTTGCTCGCGACCGTTTCGCGAAAACGTTTTGCGAAATTTTCGTGATGCGGCTCGCGATTGTTTGGCAAAGGCTTAAGGTCCAGAGTCGGACCCTGGAGGTCGTGCATCACCAGAGTCTGGCAGGATAATAGCTCCCTCTTTCGAGGAGTCTTATTGTCGGACCATGCGCCAAGTGATTGATAGGCACCGAACCATAGAGCGGAGCGCCACGATATTTCGAAAGCTGCATGCGCGGTAGAAAACCGAACACTCTCTCGTGATGCGAGAAACGCCTGCACGCGGAAACTCGCGTGAGAATCTGAGTGTGTTCCGGTTAAGTCCGCCCGCGGACTTAAATGCACCACTCTTCCTGGATCACGGTCATGAACTTCCAACGATCAAGGCCGCTGGTTCCGTTGGCAGAAAAACAAGTCGATAGTCTTCGTTTGCAAAATGTAAATCTTACAATAAACACTATCTTATTATAAAAGAATCTTCTTTTTTAATTCACAGATAACAGCGCTAAGACTGTCATTAAAACAATGCAACACGCTGCATAGTGAAAATAACTCATTCAGCAACAATTAAACACATGGAACTTGTTAGACTTTTGACTAATTAGCTGGTTTCTTTTCAAAGAATATTTATGAAATAGCGATCGATGCAATTAGTGATACGCACTGGAAGCTTTGACTATTGAAAATATCCTTGTATTAAAGTTAATGTCTTTAATTTTGAATGCTCTAGAAATCTCACTACATTTACATTTAGCAATATCAAGTAGTTAAGGAATGTTCTTGTTTAAATATAGGTATATGCGAGCAGACTTTGGTTTATTCGCAAGATGTAAGAAGCGAATCGTTGTATTTCAATTACGTGCGAATATAAAAATTTTAAAACGTGTAAAACTCTCAGATCCTTGCACGTACTCAAACTTTTCAAATTACGCAAATGCATTGTCCGCCGGGTATAAGATCCGTTTAGTTACAGTTGTCATAGTTGCCCTTAAATCCACCTTCGTGGATATAGGAACTTCTCCCAAAGTGATTTTCCACAACGGAACTAAAGCCGTAATAAGGAAGGGTGTGCTGAAGAAGGTAGCAATTTGACCGGCCGGCGAAGTTCGTTGCACCTTGCTATACGTCGATGAATTCTCTTTCTTTTTTAACGAGCACGCCGCTCGAGTTTTGGTAACGTAAAGGAACAGCATAATGTCAATGCCGTGCACATGGTTGACATGGTGGTAGGCGGTTCACCGCGACGCTCATTATCCCCGAAAGAATATTGGTTTCGGAGGCGCGCGCACACACATATATAATGTCCGGTACCCCGATGGTCATCTGTCGCGGTCTGTTCTGTGTATCAAGTGAAACCACCGCAGCAGACCGCGCGACTCGATCTCTCGCTTTCGCATATCATTATGAAAATTGTGCTCGAAAGGTGTAAGCCGCGAAGTTGCGCCGACTGCACCGACGTGCATACACGCGGCAGCAGCGGGCTCTCCGTGCGTGTTTGTAACGTACGTAATTCCTGATTGAAGGGATCGTCCGCGGGGAAATAGCAGGCTCGACCGTAGCCGACACATGGTTCACGCCCGAACGCGGAACGAACAAAAGCCTGGAATACCTTTAACACTTTAACTCTCCTAGCCTCGCGTGTAATCGCTGGCGTAAACAGACCGTACGCTTCAAGATGAGTAACAATGCTCGCCGCCGCTGCGCATTATGATGATCTTGGTCGCTTGGGGTTCGGTCGGTGCTCTATGTACTATGTCGAGAGATCAGCGCACGACAAAACTAGGAAACACGAAACAGTTTTGTAAATCCCGAGTCGAAATTTAAACCCTACTTTAAAACTTTAGCAGGAAAAAAGAAAATTTCGAACGTGTTGTAGCGTCAAAGTAGCATCTTGTTTTTTTCTTACTACTTTGAGCCTATCAGAGCCTGCACTGTGCACTCTGAACTGAGAATTAAATCTATTTTAAAACTTTAACGGGGGAAAAAAGGAAATTTCGGACGTATTGTAGCGTTGAAATAGCATCTACTTTCTCTCTTACTCCTACATCAAAAAAGAAGAACTGAGGTTCAATGTAGACGCTAAATTTCGACTCCGAAAATAGAATGAGAAACAAAAGTTAGTGTTTTCGATAAAAAGTCGCTTCAAAAATGTTTTGGCACTTGAACGGAGGCTTTGCAAAGTTGCAAAACTTGATTTTCAAAATAAATTACAATAAAAACAGTTATTTTCGAAGTATAGCTTTTATGGGTTTTTTTACAGCAACATTATCATTTTAAATCAAATAATTTTCTATTCTATTTCCTCGTAAACATTTTTCAAGCAACAGAACAAACGCGGAACGACCCGACGGAAGACTGAGAGCGTGCGCAATGCGAATCATCTCACGATTAACCGTGGAGCTAGCAACTTTCGACGGATGAAAACGATCTCTCCCTTCGAATAAAAAGTATCTCGATGTACATCGCCTCGAGCAGTCCTCGTCGTGTACCTTGCAAGTCTGATGTATGCAAGCACGGCGAGAAATCTGGTTTAGATACAAACCCTTCTGGCATGCGAGCACGTATCCGAGCGTGTCTACCGAGTCGGTTCGGCATTGGTTCTGCGGACGTTGGCATGCGTATCGGTCTTTGTGAATGTATGCGCCTGGGCTATGAGCTACCGCTACCGGAAACCATTCTTCCAACGGCCACCCTCTTGGTACCCTTTCCGGTGTAGAGACTGTAAATCTCCCATAGCACGCCAACCGTCCCGGGGAACTCGCCCAGAAGTCCTCTAAAGTGCCCTATTTTCATGGTCCGCCCGGCCCTACCCTTCCATGATTGAGCGGCTTAGATCACCTAGACCGATCGACGAAAGCTTACGAGATACCGCGTGGCGAGTTACACCCTCCTTGGGCGGCTAGGAAGTTTCTGTCGGAACGTGGTAAGCTATACGGTAATTAGTTGACCGAAATGACCGCTGCAATTACGAATATGTTATTTGATTTCTTTTTTGCTTGGATTTCTTCTCACATAGACTAATCGGTAATATCAATCTTTCACTGGTTATCTCAATTGAGCGCACATGTAAGTGTAAAAGTTTTATCAAAATGGTTCACGTAATTACGTGATAAAATTTAAAATTGATCCACACAAGTAGTGATAATAAAACTAGCAGTGAATTGTTATTATCGTAATTACTTTGATATTCTTTGATTTCTTCAAGTTTGAGAAAGAGTATCTTTGTCTTCGCGCAGCGAATAAACGAATCTATGTGAATATTAATTACCGGCATAGTAATTACGAATATTCATGAGAGAGTAACGGTACAAAAAAAAAAAAAAGCGCGATAAACAATCTTCCATCAACGCCGTGCTATCATAACGGTTTACGTAGAGAATGCTTTCTTTCACTTTATCTTCCCTATCTCATTCTCCGACGTCGTTGAGGCGAGACCTCGTGCGGCTGCGATGAGGTTTTCCCGATGTAAACATCATGTTTAGAAACTAAAAAGGAGCACACAACCACAGAAATGCATTTATTACAGTTGCTCGCTTCCATCTCCGGTGTTCGTCATCGTTTACTTGTCTCTTTTTTTTGTTGGTCTCTATTGCTTTCGACAATTTCACGGAATGTTCGATCGTATTACGCGGTTCCGTTAGGATATTGTAATAAATTTCAATCGACGGCAATTTCTGCGCTTATCTTCGTCTATTAAGCAACATCTCGACGCGAGATATTGCAGTCCCATTTGTCTTTCTATATATTCATGACGCTTGACCGTCAAAAGATTTCGTCATCGATATGCTTCGTTAGACGCATCAAAGTTGTATTCCCGGCAGATCTGTAACGGTTTTCACCTGGCAGCCGTAATCGCCCATTCGACCTTCCTCCGCTCGTCCTTCCCTCACGATTACACCGGAGGCATTCGATGTGCGGTTGTCAGAATAGCTCTGCATCAGCTCTTCGCGGTGAATCGGTCGCATGCCTTGCGGTTGAGAAGTCCGTGGCGGGTTCGAATTGTTGATATCGATTCGAGTTTGATACCAGATCGCCAATAGATCGCTCGTGTGCATTTCAATTTAGTGCGTGTTTTTTGTCGGCATGTTTTCTTGGCTGTCAGAGAGCTTTGTATTAAATGGCTAAGTACAGAGAGAGAAAAAGATTCGTTGAAGAATCTTTATTTCGTTTCAAATATTCCTCAAGACGTACTTCTGGCACAATTTTGTTTTATTGAGCACTTTTTAGTTTTACTACAAAAAAAAACCATTTTTTTATTAAAAAAATCGAAACCTTCTTTTTGAGATCTTAATTCAGACGATTCAAAATCACAAAATCATACACCTTTGTATTTTTTTGTGATAGTTGCCGCCAGGCATGCGACCAATCGTGCAGCCTTTGCGGTCGCAAGAAAAGGTATGCTGACCAGAGACCGCGCCAAAACGGTGAAATCGATCCGTGTCTGACGGCAGACGCCACATAATGGATCGCCGCAGTGTGCTCCACAGTCTCTCTCTCTCTCTCTTTGAATCTCCTCCTTCTCTTCCTTCCGTGCTTCGTACCTCCGAGGCTTGTGCAGACGTTTGGGTCGCGATGCCTCGCGGTGGCTCTCGCGCGAGCTCTGGCCCCCGAGGGGACCCGAAAACCTAACTTCAAAACGCACGCGGATAATTGGGGATAATGCTGGGGTTGCCGAGGCCCCGTAATTGCACGAGACCAGGCCCTTTCGAGGTCTCGCTCCCCACGGTCTTTTCCTCGCTCCACTCGATTCGCCTGGACCTCGTGCTAGCTGTCTGTTCGTCCGTTCGTCCGTCTGTTCGTCCATTCGTTCGTCCTGGTAACGTCCGTCTGTCGACCGCTTTCGCAGAACCCGATAGTACCTAATTCGTTGGTTTGTTTCGTGCTGCCGTGTTATTACGCAGCTCGGAACTCGCGTAGTAGGTCAGCGCCGAGTCTCTGCGATTCTCGCAGTGGAACGTTGCCACTGCTGCTTCTGACCCCGAAAACCAACGGCTACGAGATGCTGCTCTCGAAAATGATTCTGTGTGCACTGTTACACCTCTGAAACACAATCGCTTCGGTTCAAATGATATAAGATCCGATTTGTACAGTTTAGATCTGAATGTACACATTTCTCTCGAAGGCGAATGTGATACGGTGAAAGTAGCGTAAACTGTTGGATAACTAATAATGAGCAAATTATTATAAATTATATATATTGTAAAGTGATATTGTAAGAACGTGTTGAATCACACTGACGATTTGCATAGATAGTAGGTGAACGTACAAGACGTAATAATCAAACAGATGCGCAATAACCATATAATACTTCGCGGTATAACACTACGTAACTAACTTTCAACATAAAAGTTGCACGAATGTAATTTCTTCATTAATATATAAATCCATGCATTTAATCTGCTATAATATTTGCCGATAACATAACTACATGTAATTTAATTACATGGGAAAATATGACAAGAAAGAAAATCATAAATCTAATAACAACAATGCAAACCGATATCAAATCTTTGACACGTGACAGGAATTATTATTGTTTGTTTGTGTGTTAATTTGTATGTGAACCGATTTATTTTTTTTTCCGACTGTACGACCGTATTTATTCACAAGAATGCGATAAAAGTGATTAGTAGATTCTGATTGTTATATGTGCAACAATTAAGTTTTCCCTAGCTTACGCGTGAAAACAGACTGTTACTGTTAAATGGCATATTCAATGAGGTTTAATGCATCTACGCAATAAACATCGGATGATTACCGCTTTAAGAGCAATAATTATTTAATCGTTAACGACGTTCAATCAACGCTTCTTGTAGATGCAGTTTTATCTGAATCTATGCGCATTATTTTCCCCTTCTCACGGGTGGGAGTCAGCACTGTGGTAAAAATAATCAACATAATAACAGACAAATCTCATCATCGTGTAGAAGAATCGTGAGTAACGCACCCTTTCAGAGATGTGTGCAGGCAACGACCTTAAATTACGTTGTCTCTATCTCTCTCAGATCGAGTTTGATACAATTATTCAATCTGCTAACGAGACAAGGGTAAACATCTCGTTCTCTTCTGCTTTCATATGAATGGAAGGTGACGCGTTTACGCGAGTTCTCACCCGGTAACGAGTTTTTACGCGCCCCCCAAATTAGCCGGAAATATATCTTTAATCCGTATTGCTCTAAATTACTTAATTGAGAACGTTGTTGTGATTTTGAGCACAAAATTGCACTATTTTTTTTTTTATTATTACACGTTAGATTAAGAACTTTACGTGAGAGATTTACCGCTAAATATTTATCGTTTAACGTGATTATTTAAGCTTCGGAAATCTCTCAACGGAAACAGGCCAATCGACTCTTTGATACAGGAACACGTCGCACGATCGTTTATTATTCATGTGAGTAAGTTCGCGATTTTTGAAGCATTAGAAATTCATGTGGACGGAACAGCTGTATATTCACCTGGCCTATACCCTAGCCTCAATCATTGATCGCGTGTCTGAAAACACGTTGTATACATTGGATGGCAATGTACAAAAATTCTTCCTAGTGAAATCTAATTGCTAGATATCGGTTAATATGTTCGCGTGATGCGCGAGCGCGAACAAAATATGATTTATCAAAATTCATAAAGCAAACTAAAATCTATTTTTGCCGATTTTCTTTTTATTGAAAAAAATTATAAATCTCTTTTTGCTACAAGAGTAAAAACAAAAACGATATCGGAATGAAATCCACACATCAGTTTTTCGTCCAAGTTCTAAAGTAGACAACGTTATACGCAAATTAGCGGACAATCAATTAGCTCCAACTTCCGGCGCGTTTGACCAAACAAATGACAGAATCCCTAGAGCGCGGCTCATAAAAGTTTTGGTAATTAGAGGCTGCGGAAGGTACAGGGCGGGGTCAGGATCAAGTCTCGTTTCTTCGCTCGTGTACGCACACGCCACTACGAAGGGACCATTTGTAAAAAAAAGCGTGCAAGCAAGTTGAATTTCACCGTAGGTGAACAAAACCTGCGTTCAGGATCTGCATATAAATTGGATTTTTTCCGTGTAAACAGAGACGTAAGAACGAATTTCGAACGGATTTCAGAGTTTTTCTCGTGAAACTCCATCGTTCCTCCGGCTTTCTCGGAATTTTGTTAGCTCGCGTGAAGCGCATGTTCCGGGACACCGCTTCGTTTCTTTCCAAGATGTTACCCAGATAAATCGAACGATGTAGCTGTTACGCGCGAGATCGTGCCTTTTATCGCGAACAATGAACAGGGAATTTAATACTTCGTTATCATTTATAATTATTGTATTCCACCGATGTTTAGCAATTCTATATCTTCGTGGGTATATCTTTAAAATTGCCGCATTTGAATAGATAATTATGAACGGAAAAATGCTTCCTCGCGCTGAAACCGCGATCGTTAAATGAAGCAGGTTAGTCGATTCATAATTCATTGTATATTATAATAAATTTATAAATCCACGAGAGAACAGAGGGAGAGAGAGAAACTCGAGCGTAACAAAGCCCGGCAGCCACTTTATCATTAAACATTTTAACATATTCCAAGACTAAACACCTGGAATCAAATGTAAGAAACGGACATGCGAGGCAGAACTTTTATTTTGAGATCCGCTGCAGGAAGTACTACGATTACTTTGTAATTCAAGCTAATAGTCACGAATTACATATCAATGACTATATATTATCGCGCGCACGTCTCCACGCGCCGCGAGATAGACGCGGGAAAGATTCAACAGAAAATTTCCGAAGCCATCAATTTGGGAGTAAGTGATGAAGAAGCGCGCGCTTCAATTCTTCAATCTCGGCAGCGATTCTCTAGTTCCACACGTAAAGATTTTCGTCATCGGAATCACACACGCGATATTTCGACAATTCCGATTGGCAGCCGGCCGTAATGTCCGATCGACGGCGCCAGAATCCGAGGAACTCGGTCGCGTTCTCCGTCGTTGTGAGACACATCGGCACATTCGGGCTATCATTAGCCGCATCTGCCGCGCGGCTGTGAGATACAAAAAAAAAAGACAGTAATTACCACCTTAAACGACGTATATTCCTTCATTCTTACGTCTCAGTCTTTTGTTTCCGTAACCGCGAGTTCATCGTATCATCGTTAAAGTTATCCTTCGCTGCCGGCTCGGGTCGAAGGTACCTATTTGCAGCCCGAGGCTTTAGGCGTGTTTCAATCATTTCTACTATTTCGGGCGCGGATATATATCCTGTCCCGTTTTCGAGGAAACAGGATACGAGAAGATGTGTCGCGCATCTTTCGTCCTTGTCCCATTAAATCTTGAACGAAATAATCTGGCTAGTTCCAGACCCGAATTTATTTCTTGTGACTATTTTTTGTGAGATTACGGCACAGCGTTTCGTTCTAATGTCTCAACAAGTTTTTTAGACGAATTTTAAACCAACTTTTATTACAATTATTCTTAGTATTATTATTATTTTTTTTTTCATTAAGTGCCATCTTACTGTCACTTTGTTCAGATTCAGTTCACGCAAAATTACCTAAATTTGATTGTGAAGACCGATGAGTATGGTAGCAGGTGCTAACATTCTTGCCGTCGGAAAGACAAACGAGCGTTGCGACGGGCGGCGCGCATGATTTCGCGGAAGAAATCGCCGGCGGTGATCTTGCGCGGCGAGATCAATCGGCAGAGAACTTCTTAAAATCAATCAAGGACATCCGAGTAATCGAGATCGCGATTAAGCGTCCTTGTGGTAGTTCAAGGCTGAAGTGTCTCGGACGCAAGATGAAATCGGGAGGTGGATCAGCTCGCCCACGGCTCCGTCAAAACCCATGAACGGGTTTCGGTACATTGATCGAGAACGGGAGTCCGTTCGATAACTAGGAGGATCTTATCTCGAGGGCTCCCAGTTTCGACGGTCGTCGTATCTCGAGCTCTTAAAGGATGTACCCTCGAGGGACGACGGTGCTTTGAGGGCGCCGCATCGCGCCAACCACGCCTCCTCCACCGTTATTTACCTCCGTCCTCTTCGCCCTTGCGGTTTTATTGCCTTCTTCTCCCCCTTTTTCGATGTTGGTCCACCAAGCCCGGGAGCGATAGATACTCTCGGCATCAATAATTGGCGCGACTAGTCCGCTCATCTCATCAACTTTGCAAAAAATTGCAACGCATACTGAAGATCTTTCCGTACTCAGAAAAAACGCGTTTTGTAGAAAATTATGTGTCATAGTCGAACAATGACAAAGTTACATATATAATTATACAATATTATTGCAATAAATCATAGTTTTCTAAATAATAATAATATTTTTTATACGAAGTTAAACGTATTATGACTTTATTTTGCTATATTAATTGTAAAATGAAAACAAAATCACAAAAAAAGACTGCGAATGATCTAATGTGAGATAATCTACGTTAGTTTAGTAATAACTAGCTTTGCATAACGTTATAATACCTCTCGAAAGAATATATTTCAAACTAAGTAGCAAAGTAGTTACACTGATTTATGAGCTATTATTATGAACCAGACGTATTCGCGCCGATATATTCTCTGCATTATAAAATTCTCACGAGCAAAGTATCGGCCAAATAGGACTTATATAGCTGGACATTACGATACACTTTTTTCAACAATGCGTGGCACTCAAAAGCCAACAACTATTATGATACGGTAGGGAATAACGCGTTTAATGCATGTACCTCATGAGTTATCTGATTCCATAAACCGATGGTTAAACGCTGACTTGTTGTATATTTTCTGAAATTGCCAGTGGACAATGAGTAGCGTCTTTATGCATCCATTAACGAGCATGAGCTGAGTAAACATGGGCGCTTGTAAGTGCCACCTATCGTACCATGGTATTTACGATGTTTTAGCACCGAGATAATTCCTGCATTCAACTTCACATGCTAATTTCCGTATCTGGTTTCTAGGAATAGTTACTCTACCTCACGCATATTTCGATTTTTCATTTTTTTCAAAAGCTCGAACAAAAAATCCTTTTCCCCTCTGCATTAAGATTTTTAATAGCATCCAGTTCTAGATCAGATAAGCGTCTAACAACGTTACGTCATCCAGATCGTCCCGGAGGCTACGAAGGATCATCGACATCCCCCTTTTATAGAGATTCCGTTTCTTCTTGTTGCAATAACTTTCAACCGAACTGGTATCCGAAATTCCTGCGCGCAAGACAGATACGCTCACGGCTGAATAAGCAACGAAGAAAAGAACTTTGAGCATAAAGTGAACACCCCCGTGAGGACGTAACTTTCAAGGATATAAATCTCCCGGGACAGTGATGCTCCTGCCCCCGGCAGGAGCTTAAGAAGAATTCATTCGGGGAGGCGCTATATATGCTTTGAAGACGAAGAAGCCATGGAGGTTAGCGAATTCTTTTCGTAGAGACAACTAGTAATTAAAAATCGATTTTTAGTAGCCAATTGGTCTTATTTTATCTACAAATTTGATTGATCTTGCAATCTTCTCCGAGTAATATAAATATTAAAAAGGCAATATAAAAAAAATAAAAGATCAAACAGTGAAATATTTTTACTTATAAATCTCTTAAAGAAGTGAAACACAACACAATTGAATTTTAGAAAGAAATATATATTTCACAAACACATACAAGCTGTAACTATCGATTTTTCACATACTTTACATCGTTATAATATGTTAAAAATCTTTCTTAACAAATTTGAGCATTGAAGGTGGTTATGATATAATGCATTGTTCTGACTATACTATGTAGACAGCTACTAAGCTATAAGCTACTTAGAGAGTGATACCTACCGATCACATATGCGTATTCCCATTATGACAAACATCCGAAGTAAAACTTTTAACAACGGTATAAATGTGAGAGAAAACTTTTGCAGGACATTTTAGGTGGTTAAACCTTTGCTATTACAGTAACGTTGTTCTATAAAAATGACATGTAACTTCTAGCGAGAAAAGAGCAAACATTCGTCAAAATGGCGACCATTCAGTCGCGCTTATACGCACTTGGTCTATCACGGTGAATAACTACGTATAAAGCGCGAAGTTAATCCTTTCGCCAATACTTCACAGACTTTATCAAGTATGAAACACTTCACTTCATTGTCACACTATAGACAGAGAGCAAAATATCATGAACATTGTATCATCTGTCACAAATCTCGATGAACACAATCATGGAGTTGATTAGTGGATGGTGAGTTGATCGGATGGTTGGATTCTGCAGCAATCATTCTTCAAGGTCAAGATGGCGGCTGTCGACGCGAGTCTTGACGCTGAAAGGTCACGACACCGCGTTCTGCGGTCAAAGTGACATTCGCAACACATTTTGTCCCGTTGCGGATCGGAGCGCACAAGCCGAACCAGGTGTAACGCGCAGCGGCAGTAGACACCAACTGATCTCACATAACAACGTCCGATAAAATTGTTGCGTTTCCACCAAAAATTATCCTCTTTTTTCTCTCGCGGTATAAAAAGTACAAAATTGTGGTAATTTAGCCCCTACCACCAGAATGATGATGGCGACGGTAGCGCTGCTCCGCTTGTTGCCCACGAGGAGAGAAGAATCGAGGGTGTGAGAGAAAGAGAGAACTAGAAGAAGAATTTCAGAAAGAACAAGGAAGAGCGCGATAACGAGATAAGGAAAGAATCCCAAAGGGAATGAGAGAGGAAGATAGGAGAAGAGATGAGGCAAGGGGGAGCGAAACGGGAGCCTTTCGCCCGTGAATACGCCGTACTAACAACAAAGAACAATTATAGTTCAATATAGCCGAGGTCTCTCTTCGCTCTCTCTCTCTCTAATAGTAATAGCTGAGGCGGCTGCTTCGCACGCTTGGTGCTCTCCGTGATTTAACTTTTATTTTGCTCATTGAATTAAAAAACCGCACGTCACAAAATCTATGCTTTATGCACATGTTAATTCACACATGTCAGTTTATGAATTGTCAAGCGCAACGATGAAGGGAGCAAAGCTAATTGTTTTACATACACTTTTACATATTACTTTATATACACTTAAAGTGAGCAATTAAAAGTAAAACATGCTTTATCTAATCGTTTTGTATTTAAAATCGCAACATACCTCAATTTCAACGGCGAGACCCATTTCAACGGCAGATAATGGTAACAATTGCAAACGGTATTCCAACTTCGGAAATCGAATACGGCTCGCGCGGAGAGGACTTTTCGAACCGCTCTGTATTTCGCGGGCACTGTTACTCCTGACTCGCGTCGCCACTCGTGTGAACCCGGCCGATGCTTAAGCCACCGAGAAGGGGCATACTATGAAATTAGTATAATCACGATCAAAATTACTCGCGCCGGGCAACGTTGAACCACCAACCGCCGCTCAAATAACCCGCCCCGTCGTCGCCAATCGGAACTCGCGAGTCGGCGGCCATTTTGCGCGCTGCCGCATGCGCGTCGGCAGCTACGAATTACCGCAAAAGTGGATAATTTCTGCTCGCGGGGTAAACCGCTCTACCATGCTCGAATCCAGTTCCGAAACCTGCATGCATGCGGAAGAACTTCAATGGAGTTTATCGGATGAGACAAATCGATATTCCTCTACGAATGGCTTTAATAAATTAAGAAAACTGCACACATGAAGTACATGCGCTTTCTTTCTATGTCATTTTCTTAGGGGAGTATAAATTACGATAGGTAAAGGAAAAGAAAAACCGGTTGTCTGAATGTTCGATAAAGTATAATGCGCGCAGAGAAGAAAGGGAGTAAGCCAACACATGAGAGTTTTGTTGGAAGAAGTAATAGGTAAGGTAGATAAATATGTTAGACTTAGAGTGTACAAAATTGCAGAATACAAAAACGTCGGGGAACAAAGATGCATGCAAAGGCATCTGTAAGAAGATGGATTCCTTCGTTTCCCTCGTGTACATCAATCATCGTTGCAGATGCGTATGTGTGTATATGCGCGTGTACGTATATACGCGCACACATACATACTTCTCTTCACTTCTGATAACTACAAAGAACATCTCACACGACCGAAACTCACAGATCGTACTTATGATGTCGCTCATCCTGCTTTACCGCCGCAAGGCCATCGGCTCCTGTTCGCAGCACTGTGTAATTATAAGAACGAAATGTGTTTAGACTGTTCTCATTTATCATCGAAAAAAATACTTAAATATCTATATCATTAAAACTAATTTTAAAATAAAATTAAGAAAAATCAGTTAGAATTATTTAACGCATTTTGTATTTTAAATAATTTTTCTTGTGTCATTAAAAAGATGTAATGACATACAAGTAATATTTCAATATACAAAATTATTATTTCAATAGCTTAAATAAGTTTTTGCGTGTTGTTAAACACATGCATAGACGACAACTTAACAAGCAAGAAACTCAAAATTTCACTCATCAACATTAGCGGATCCGATGGCAGACTCATTATAATCTAATTAGTGGCATCTGATAAGTTTTATATGCTATCTGTAAATATATGTACATACGTCGGTGTAGCAGTAAGCTTAATGCCGCCCAACTAGTCAAGCGGAGGTTACCACGTTACTTTTCGTTATGTTGTGTTACATCGAGCGGCCCGCTTTGATTATAGTTCGTTAATTATCGGTGGCTGCGGCCAACTGAAATTAGAGGATTTGGGATCGCCACTCTCGTTCACACGTATAAAGCAGAGTGAGAATAATAAGAGCACGATAGTCGAACTCTCCTTTGTATCGTGTAAATATATCGAAAGAAAAATATTTATTGACTCTGAGACATGATTGGTTTATATATATTTAAATCAAAGAGAGATAGTTACTGCAGATTTGATGCTTCATCAGTCAAGCGACAGGATTAAATAAGGTTGTTCGAGATAGAAAAGAGAATAGTAAAATAATCATTTACAAATTAATTGTTACTACATGTATAATATATTACCAAATATTGGACAATATATAAAATGATTAAATTAATCTTAATAAGATATGTTTTTGGTATATATCGTGTTGTTTCTTTTTGACACCATCCAGCGGTTTTCACTTACAAAAGATTTTATTCTTCAAAAGACTCTTGCGCATCCCAACGAGATCTGCATTGCAAAGGAGACGCGAAGAGGAGAAAGAACGCGACGGACAGAAAGAAGGGCGTAGCGCGGGAGATTCCTGCCAGTCCTTCCGCCGTTTTTCGAGGCGTATCCTATCTGCTACACCCGGGGCACGAATACGAATTAGGACCGAGTCGCAGCGGGATCGGGGCCCGGCCGATTTCGAGTATGCTGGCGCCTTGGGCAACGGTAAGTTGCTGCAGTGGGTCTAGCCACTGCTCTGCCCTCTGTAATTATACCATGTACAACCCACCGCCGCTTTACTCTTTCTCCGAGAGCGTTACTCCTCTCCCCTCTTCCCTCCTCTCCTTTCCCCGCGTACATTTCTGTTCCTTAGCCTCTTGTTGTTCAACGTTTGTCTCGTCGGCCGTGGTCCCGCCGGGGGCGAAGGTTGCGCCCGACCAGCCGTCTTCGAGTACCTACCTTCTTGCCATGTCTCTCGAATTCTTGTCTAACTCTTTCAAATGTCGATCTTCTTACTTTTCTTTCGACCGCGACGTCACACTCGATTAGAAACAACAAACTTGCGTGACAAAGATATTCGGTATAATTATTTGAAAAAAATGTCACAAAAATACTTGTTAAAATTACTTGTTTCTTTAACACCCAATTTTTTCACTTCTAGATAAGTTCTCGATAACTTTAGAATTGGTACATTTTTATATATCTGTATATATCAATATATCCGGAGGATAAAGTTATCGAGAAGTGAAAAAATTGGCCGTAAGAGAAACTTGATGTTTTATTATTTTATTTATATTATATACAATACTGTGTATTTTTTTACACAGTTATACAATGGGACGTTAATTATCAAAAAGCTTATATATCACACCGCTATAAATCATTTCAATATCTCTTATCTAAAACTATAACAGAGTAAAAACTTGATTGCAACAGATGATAAAGTCTAATCGCGCGACCAACGTTTTTACTATCACTCTCCTGAAGCATGACTATCAAGCTATCGTTATTGCTTTGCCTTATCGTCAAATCGAGATTAACTTTACGCGGCGTAATTAGCACCGGGAAATTATTGCAAGTAGCGCGCGCCCTTGATTTACGGGACAAGATGTACCCTCTGCCGGTGTTGTCTCGCTTTGCTTTTCTGATCTCGAGATTTCGCAATCTTGTATCTACCGCATTACGCAAAATCGTGCTAGCAATTATCTCATGCTCACGCACACGTGGCACGGTATATCCTCCGTCCATCGTCGCGGTTGATCTTCAACGAGCACACCGGCGCATCATCTGCATCTCGACCGCCTCGAGCGTTCGGTGCCGCGTTGTGGATATTCGAGAAAGGATAATTGGTTCGGGAGCGCCATTTCGTTCGCGCGATCATCTCGATATATATCTCGATACGCATCTCTAACGTCATTCGGTGGCGGCGCGATTCCACGTGTCGATTTAATATTCGTGAAAAACGTGTCCTACGGTGCCTACGGACGGACAAGTGCGTGTGTCTTTGCCTTCATTTTTCGCTCTATCGGATTATTTATTCTGTAAATTATTGGAACGATTATCTGTGCCGTGCGTCGCCTACATATAATTAAGGATGAAAAAAAGAATGACTAGATCAATATACTGCGTGATAGAGCGGATTTGCATCATGTTTATCACCTGACAAGTTTTTAAAAATGCAAGATCTTCAGTGATCTTATTGACTCTTAATTTTGAATCTTTATGAAACTTTCGAAATTTCTATGCTCTTGGTTGCATGTGAATTGGTTGCGGGAATGGTTCGAAGTACAATTAGTAAGTGGCAGTGTACGTACAGGAGGTATATGCACGCATAGTTGCGCGAAATACGTACGTATGGACAAAGTTCTCAATTTGATGTATGATCCCTCTTTCTCTCTCTCTATCTTTATCACTGGCAGAGATTTATGTTTTATTACTCAACAACGCTGCGTGTAGACGCTACCTCACAACGTATATATAATCGTTTCACTAATGAACTAACGCTATCCGTGACACCTGATAGAAGATAACGCGCTATATCTACCACGAACGTGAATTATTGCCTCTTAACACGAATCTAACGTTGAAATAAACGAAGATCTTTGGCCCGAAAAATATTTTAGCGTCGCTGTTTGTTCTTACCGATATATGTTTTTGTGTTCATGAAGATTTTTGTTCGTGTGTGCGCATGTAATTTTTCCTCTCATAAAACTCACGATCTTCTTGAATACTGTTTTCCCGCAACGAGTTTCTTAATTAACTGTAATTTAGCGAGGAATGTTTCCTCGGCTCATAGATTTTAATTTTGTTACACGTGCGTATGAAAGAATATGATGGCGATTCCCTCTACAGTGTATCATTATTTATGTATACATCGGAGATATTTTAAAATACATCGTTCTCCCTTCACAGGTGGCAAGTAATTAATTAACTAACCGTTCGCTAATTATGTGGATTAAATAGCTACTCATGTTGTATCACGCAAATAGTGTCTCAAACTTCATGATAAAATGTCAACTTAATTTGCGTCATTATTATAATTACCGACCGCTTAATTAATTAGTTTTTTTCGCAATATTTGCTTACAGTTTCTTTTAGCAGAAAATGTCAATTTACTTTTAGATGTCATCGCTCTAATATAGCGAAAAACAACACCGTATAAATGTTATCGTACAATATGTATTGCCTTACATAATTGCTGTCATAAAGCTTATTTCTTCTAGAAAAATTCAAATAAAGATATTTACAATAGTCTATATTTACAAGATATTTGCTCTCTTTACACACAAGTAAAGCTGTTACTTATTTTTTATATGCAAAACTAAATTTTGCAAATAATTCATATAAAAAAAACACGCACTCGTAACGAGAGTCACTCTTCTAGAAAGGGAGTTTGCGATCATCGATTCGATATAATATGCAAACATGACGTCTGCCACGTCAAACCACACATTTTCGACCGAAGGTTTGCGTGCACGCAGTCCACTCGATCGGAGTGTTAAAACCGAGCGTGATACCTTTTTTTTTTTTGTTTTTTAAGGGGTAACCAACGACGGTTGCCGCACCTTAAGATGTACAACAGATCGCATGTCCATATTTGCGCGGATCTAACAAATATAGTAACTTTATATTTTGAGCAACGCTTTTGACCAGGTTTTATCGTAAATTGCAGGAGTGCAACATTATCACTTTAATTGCAAGACTATAAGATAATAAAATTAACGAAACTTCTTAAGTGATAAACAGCAACGCGTTCTTGAAGAGAGAAAGACATAACTAGAAGGAGAAAAGGAAGAGATATAATTTATTTAACATAATTTATAAATTCTTCTATTCTGAAGCAATTTGTCCAGATAGTGTATGTACACTCATTTGTATCTACATGTTCCATTAATCCTGTCTATTGACAAGAACTTCCTGACGTGTAATATCGTCGTTAGCCAAAACATGTGACAGGACACCGCATTAACCATATGTTGAATATTTTTTTTTTTCTATGTACAGACATTCCAAATAATATCCACATAAATATCTGTCTCATACTGTTATCCATGCTGCAGCCATCAGTAGTAATTTACTGGTATCTTTCGATTTGCTGGAAGGTCCTTCTTGATTGCGGCGAGGCCAGGAAGGTGCGAAAGTAATCCACTTTATCCGTCACACCTCGCAAGCTAAACCGGGCATTGATTTCACATTAGTGCGCGACCGACACATCGCGCCCATTTTGTCCTCTTCCTCCTCTCCTCGTCCTTCTCTTATCCAGTTGATAGCAATGTGTGCACGATACTTGTGTGTATGTACAAACGGTGTGCTCACGTGCGCTCGCCGCGACTACATTCGTTTGAAGGGAGCGAAGCTTGACGCGGCCGGGTTGCAGCACGCAACGTCGAGGGCGGCGGCGACCGCAATATTAGATTAATGGCGGATGTACTTCACTTTCGGAGGGCGTCCATCTCTCTCTCCACCGGTCATGGAATCTCTACGGAAATTGAGCTCCTCGAGTGGCGTTGACTATAGCGGTAGACTTCGTGGATCGCGCCCGCCAATCTCGAATTCGATATCTTACTTCGGCATGAACGACTGAAACGCAAGGAGAGAACTTCTAGCGTTGCCGTTTGAAACAGGTGATACAGCAAATCGATAAGCCCTTGACATAAATCACAGTTGTACATTGTGATGTTAAAAAACTGATCACAATATATTGCAGAGAAATAAACTAATCGATTTCTACAAATGAAGGGCGGAAATGCAAAGTATGCTAAGTGCCAAAACGTAAATTTTACAGGAGAGCAGATAAACGTTTCGCAAGTGTGATAAT